>CM077091.1:113394611-113514324 GCA_039513925.1 Platanthera zijinensis
AAACTGCCTGCAGCAACATATTCAGACTCAGCTGTTGATATAGTTACACTGGTTTGCTTCTGCTGCACCAAGACACCAGCCTTCCACCTAAAATTAACAAGTTCCTGTAGTACTTTTCCTGTCTTCTTTGCATCTTGCAAAGTCTGCATCTAAGAAACCTGTTAGTATGAAATCTCTATTCTTAGAGTACCAAAGACCTAGATTAGGAGTGCCCTTAAGATATCTCAAAATTCTCTTAACTGCAGTATAATGAGATTCCTTTTGGCAAGCTTGGTACCTAGCACATACACATATAGCATACATGATGTCAGGTCTACTAGCAGTTAAGTAGAGTAGGGAGCCAATTATCCCTCTATATAAAGACTCATCAATACGTTTCCCTATCTCATCTTTTCCTATAGGCATACTTGTTCCTATTGGAGTTTTCATGGTGGAGGCTGTGTCCATATCATATTTCTTAATAAACTCCTTGGTGAACTTAGACTGGGATATGGAAAATCCATCATCAGTCTGTCTTACTTGAAGTCCCAAGAAGAACTTCAGCTCACCCATACTGCTCATCTAAAACTTCCCTTGCATAAGTTTGGTGAACTTTCTACAAAGGTTGTTTTCAGTAGATCAAAAGATAATGCCATCAACATATATCTGGACTAGGATTATCATGCCTTTAGATTCCCTAAAGAATAGAGTTTTGTCTATCTTTCCTCTAGAGAATTTATTCTCAATAAGAAAATAAGACAAGGTTTCATACCAAGCGCTAGGAGCTTGTTTAAAACCATATAGAGCTTTTTTAAGCCTATATACATAATCAAGATAATGAGAATCTACAAAACCTGAGGGTTGTTCAACATAGACTTCCTCTTTTAAGTCACCATTCAGAAATGCTGACATTACATCCATCTGATATACCTTGAACCCTTGATTGGCAGTATAGGCCAAGAACAACCTTATAGCCTCCAGCCTTGCCACTGAGTCAAAGGTTTGATCAAAGTCAATCCCTTCTTCTTGCCTGTAGCCTTTTTCTACCAGCCTGGCCTTGTTCTTGATTATAGTGTCATTCTCATCAAGTTTGTTTCTGTAGATCCACTTGGTTCCTATAATATTGTGATCCTTTGGTTTAGAAACCAGTTCCCAGACTTTACATCTCCTGAATTGATACAGCTATTCTTGCATAACATCAATCCAGTTTGTGTCTAGCATGGCTTATTCAAACTTCCTGTGTTCTATATGTGACAAGAAACTTGAACATAAAACTGTGTTCATGTTCTTACTCCTAGTTAGTACACCTTGACTTACATCACTAATGATTTGATGAGCTGGATGATCCTTTAGGTGTCTTCTTGCTGGAGAAAATCTGCCAACCTGTTGTCCTTCTTCATTTTTCTCAACCTGATGCTCCTCATTGTCTTCTTCATCTAGTGAGTCTTGTTCTCCACCTGGACAGCATGCATCCTTTTCTTCATCCAGCCTAGCAGGTGCTTCTTCATTGATAGTCAGCTTGTCCAGCCTATCCTTTAAACCTGTAGAACTACCTGAAGAGCTAGATAATTCACTGTTAATAAACTTAGATTCATCAAATACTACATGGACAGATTCTTCTACAACTTATATAGTCAAGTTGTAGATCCTGTATGCCCTACTATTATTGTTGTACCCAACAAATAACCCTTCTAGGGATTTTGCAGCAAACTTAATTTGGTAGTGCTTACCATTAACTAGGACATAACACTTGCTACCAAAGATTCTAAAGTAGGAAATGTTTGGTTTTCTACCTTTCAAAATCTGATAGGGAATCATCTTATGTTTCTTATTGATGGAGGCTCTATTGAGTACATGACATGCAGTATTTACTGCCTCAGCCCAGAAGTACTTAGGGAGAGTAGTGTCACTAAGTAGTGTTCTACTTGCCTCAATTGGAGTCCTATTCTTTCTTTCAGCAACACCATTTTGCTGGGGTGTTCTTGGTGAGGAGAACTCCCGATGAATCCCAAGTTCTTCACAGAACTTTGTCATACATTCAGACTAAAATTCAGTTCCATGGTCACTTCTGATTTTTACCACTGAATTGTTAAATTCATTCTGAATTTGTCTAACAAAGGTCTGAAAAACAGTAGGAGTTTCGGATTTCTGCCTTAAGAAGAAAACCCATGTGAATCTAGAATAGTCATCCACAATAACTAAATTGTATACTTTCCTACCAAGACTATGAACTGGCATAGGACCAAATAAATCCATATGCAAGAGATATAAACATCTCATTGAATCTTTGGTATCAAGTGCATGGAAAGAGGACTTAGTCTGTTTGCCCTTTTGGCAACCTGAACTTACACCCTCTTTGATGCACTTCACTTGAGGACCATTCCTCACTAACCCCATGCTGAACAACTGTCCTATTGACTTATAGTTCAGATGAGTTAGCCTCTTGTGCCATTTGACACATAGTGAAGCTTTCTCTCCTACAACTAGACAAATAGGTGAGATGTTAACTCACAATCTAGGTTAAGATAATATACATTCCCTTTTCTAGTGCCAGTCAAAATAATCTCTTGATCACTTGACCTCCTTATTTGGCACTCCCCTTCCCCTTTGAAGAAAGAGATATCATAACCTAGATCACTAAGTTGACTTATGCTAATCAGGTTATGTTTTAGACCCTTCACATAAGCCACTTTAGTGATAATAATTGAATCACTATAAATATTACCAAATCCTTTGATGATTCTTTTTTCTGATCCACCAAAGATTACTTTGGGTCCATTCTCTATGGGTGCATAGTCCATCAACATTCTTCTTGTTCCAGTCATGTGTCTGGAACATCCACTACCCAAGTACCATATAGGGGTATGGCCACTTGGATTCACCTACATCAAATAAAGAATCACTTATCCTTAGAACCCAAATTATTATTGGGTCCTAGGTCCTTGTTAGTTTGAAATCATGCAGCTATTCTGACAGGTAAACTATTCTTAGTTTTAACACTTGTATTAAACTATCAATCCATGGCAAAGTGGCCCACCTTGCCACAACACCAACACTCAAAGCTATTGTACATTCTTTTACGTATAGCCTTCACAACTTTGTTGCCAGCAGTCCTGTTAAGTGTAGGTGCTGGAGCAGCAGACCCCAAGAATTCCTTTTGAACCTAATGGGCTTGCTTATAGAGTGACCTATTGGCATTTGCACCCTTGCCCATGAGATCTCCATACTCACAGTGACCATGAGTAATATCATGATCATACCTGTTTGTAGGTTGCATCACTTTCCTAAAGAAAATAGGGGGATTTTTATCTAGTGGCTGAATTGGGGCCTTACCTTTTCTGTGAGAATTGGTGGCCCTAGTTCTTCCCTTAAAACCTAGACCAGTCTTTCCTTTCTGATAAATGAAATTGTCTATTAAGGGCAAGACAGATTTTGTCTTAGAGAATTTAGCCACTAACTCTCTTTCTTTCCGGAGTCTTGCCTTCAGATTCTTGATATGATTTTCCTTGTAAGAGATTGTGCCCATCTGAATAACAGTTATGTTCTTCAGTTTAACAACCTCCTTCAGTTTCAAATCTATCAGCTTGGCTGATTCTGATGTAGTCTGCTTAAGAGTTTCAATTTCCTTAGCCTGCTCTTTGATAAGAAACTTGCTCCTCTTTAGAGCTTGCAACAACCCACCATACTCATTAATGAGTTGATGTACATCCCCCTCAGAATCAGAACCACTCCCTTCTCTTGAAGTTGATGCTACTGATTCTAATCCAGTAAAATAATCAGAATCTAAGGGAGAACTGTATACCTTGCTTGGACCAAGCTGATCCTGGCACTGATCATTTTCTGACAGAGCCATCAGCCCTCTACAGCAATAATCTTTCACTCCATTTATGGAGTCCAGCATTTGTAGGAATTCTAGTTCCCTAGAATCCTCTTCTATTGAGAACAACCCAACATATGTTTCTATATCATCTTCTTCTGCTGATCCTGAAGATGAAGAGTCTGTCCAACTCTTCTGCTTTTTAGCAACAAAGGATTTCTCCTTCTTGCCTTTCACTTGATGCTTCTTCTTGTCCTTAGATTTAGTCCTCTTGTCTGGACAGTCAGCTATGACATGTCCAGGCCTATTACAACAATAGCAAATAATCTTAGAATTAGTTTGTTTACTGGGTTTTGAGGCATACCTGTCCTCCATGGGAGTCTTTTTTTTTCTTGTAATACTCATCCTTGGAGAAGGATGTAGATGGCCTGGTTCTCCATTTCTTCTTTTTCATGAACCTTTGAAACTGCCTTGCAAAGGGAGCAAAGTCCTCATCAGAGGTGCGGCTATCTGATGTGTTGTTGTCAGGATTTTCTTCTTTTGCCTCAACACTCCTTCTGGGTAGAGAAGGAGACTTTCTCCTACCCTTTCTTGTGCCTTCAGCCTTGAAGGCTACTGACTTCTCTTTGTACTCAGACCTACTGCTTTTCTCCTCCTCTTTTCTGGCAGTGAGCTGCATTTCATATGATAGCAGCTTTCCAAACAGTGTGGGAGGAGGTGTATCAATAAGCTTGGCCACCTCTCTGATGACACAAATCTTTGTGTCCCAGTCTTTTTTCAGAGACCTGAGAAACTTGTCATTCAGTTCATATGTGTTAAAGACTCTTCCATATATCATCAGCTCATTAACTTTCCTGAAGAATTTTTTGTAATATTCAGCTATGCTGTCAGTCTTGGTTTATCTAAAGCTCTCATATTCTTTATTCAACAAAGACTTACTGTCTTCTCTAACTTCTTATGTTCCCTCCATGTAGACAATCAGGGTGTCCCACATTTCCTTGGAGGTTTTACAATGCACTAGATTCTGAAATGTGGCATCATCTATAGCAGTTACAATAATGATCTGAGCTCTTTTGTCTAGTGTTGCTAGGATGATCTCATCCTTTGTCATTTCAGAATAACTCTTTGGAGTTCTAATATTTGCATCCAGAACTGATACCTTCATTGGAATGAAGTGGCCTTCTTGTACTGTGATGTAAATTTTTGGATCAGAAGCTTCCATAAACAATCTAACCCTTTCCTTCCATATGCCAAAGCATTCTTTCCTGCAGATAAGCAGTTTCATATATCTAAATTCCTTCTGATTCTCATTTGAACCCATTCTTGAAATCTGTTAATTGCATTGGAAATTCACTCAGACTGTTAGGTCAATCTTTGAGTAACCTCCCTCTGATATCACTTGAAAGACTTATTTCAAGAGCCTAGACACCTAGAGGGGGGGGGGGGGGGTGAATAGGTTCCAATTTTTTTTTATAATTCAGGCAATTTAACTAGTATTAACACACCACAGAACATACAATTCTCAGTACATAAATCACAGCACAGCAAACACTAGATTTATAGTGGTTCCCCAAGGTATGGGTACATCTTCTTTCCCCCTTCGCCTATCCAGTAGAGAACTGGATTCTGCCCAAATCCCTTCCACTTTCTAAGATCCAAGATCTTACAACTCAAGACCCGATTGGTTCCTACAGCTCAGACTTATACAAGTCTTACCTTAGATTCTTCCCAAGAATCCTACCTCAGGCCTCAGCCCTACCTCAGCCTTTATCACTAGGCTTACAACTCAGACTATCACAAGTCCTACACCTCAGACACTCAGCCCTACCTCAGTCTTTATAATTACAGGCTTACAACTCAGATCTTACAAAAGATCCTATAAGAGATTAATTGTTTAAGATATCACCAGATAGAACTCTCTATTGGTGTGAGCTTCTTGATCAGTTCTTGAATAAACTAAATTTCCAGATCCAACCTGACTTAGCTCTTTCAAAGCTTCTTGATAGAACAAAATAAGGTTGAACTTTTCTTGATGTAGAAGTTGATCTTCTGTCAGCTCCTTCCTTGAATTAAGAATAAGATCTGAATCTTTTCTTGCAGACTATTCAGAATCTGCCTTCTTAAGGGTCTCCCCTTTTCTTGATGTTGAATTCTCTCTTGATGATTCACTTTTTTATCTCTGTATCAGTTGTTTTTTAGTTGTCAAGGATCAGTCCTTTATATAGAGTTTTCTCATGATTACTGGTTGATCCGGTTTGTAACAACCTTCTGATAGTTCTGACAAAGGTGTCAGACCTGTTGGTTATAGCAGCTGTCGAGTCATTAGTCATGATAGTTGATTCCTCAAAGACTTTACAACTCAGCATGAACCACTCAGCAAACTGCTTCATATGTGTCGACACAAATAGACTATGTGTCGACACAAGTCTTGAAGATGTCAACACAACACTCTATGTGTTGACATAGTCATTCTTCTGCTACTCGACACATCTTCTGTTTGTATGTGTCGACACAAGTCCTGTGTGTCAACACAATTGCTCCTGGTCTCAACATAACTGCTGCAGACAGATGGCGTTGAGTGTATGTCCAGTTGTCGTTGAGTGTGTGTCGACACAAGTCCTGTGTGTCGACACAACTTCTTCTGGTCTTGACATAGCTGATGCAGACAAATAGTGTTGAGTGTATGTATAGCTGTCGTTGAGTGTGTGTCGACACAAGTCCTGTGTGTCAACACAATTGCTTCTGGTCTTGACATAGCTGATGCAGACAAATGACGTTGAGTGTATGTCTAGTTGTCATTTAGTGTGTGTCAACACAAGTCTTGTGTGTCGACACAAGTCTTGTGTGTCGACACAAGCCTTCAGACCCAGTATAGCTGTTGCTGTAAGATGGCATTGAGTGTGTGTTGACACAAGTACTGTGTGTCGACACAAGTCCTATATGTCGAAACAAACCTTCTTCAGGTGTCAACACATTTCCTAAGTGTCGACACATGCCTTTCTTCTGGTGTCGACCTAACTCCTGGTATCGACACAGCTTCTGCTTTAGGTGTCGACACAATTCTTGTCTTAGGTGTTGACACAATTCTGGGTGTCGACACAACTTCTTCTTCTGGTGTCGACACAAGGCCTGGGTGTCGACACAGCTTTGCTTCTAGTGTCGACACAACTTCTGGGTGTCGACACAATTCTTCACAAGTGTTGACACTTGTACTTAGAGAATTTCCTTGCAAACCTTACACCTGCACAATGAAACTCAAACATCCATCAAATACAAATTGATGTATATCATTGAGTAAGATAAGGCTTCTCCAAATCTGGTACATATTTTTCAGTGTACCCATCAAAAATGAAAAGAACGATTCAGAATTCTTGATTTCGTGTGTTAGGGTTAGTCGAAATTAATAAGACCTTATATAGGATTTGCCTAACGGTCATAATCATAAATGACTTCACACTTGGACCAATAAGAATCGAGATTAGATTTGAAAACAACTTCGTCTGGACTTAACGAATATTTCGGAAAATTTACTGCATTTCTCGAGTGAGTAATAGACTACTCGAGAACAATATCTGTTTCTCGAGAAGAGGATGTTTGGTTCTTGAGAACAAGTCCACGAGAAAAGATTTCTGGCTTCTCGAGAAATAACTTATATTACTCGAGAACTATATAATGACTTCTAGAGAACTAGCTTTACTTCTCGAGAACAATTAGAATTCTTGAAACTTAATTTCTTCTTACTCGAGTACTGGTTTTCTGCTTTCTCAAGACAAGGCTTGGCCTTCTCGAGTAATGGTTTCTGTTATTCGAGTACAAGACTTAGAAAAATTTCTGAAATGGTTTTTGAGATAACTCGAGAGGAAGGTGAGTAGTACTCAAGTACTGCATGACTTTCTCGAGTACTAAACAAGGCCTTCTCGAGAATAGCTTCTGCTACTCGAAAACTATACAGAGTTTAACTCGAGAAATCATTTCAGCACTACTTGAGTACAAGATATACCTCTCGAGTAAAGGACTTAAAAAAATCCAGACTTTCTAAAATAAATTTTTCTTCAAGGTATACAATAACTATTCTTTCTCTAATTACTTTAGTACTTGAAAAAGAAGTGTGTCCCAATAGAGAGGCTATACATGAGTCAACACCATGGATCACACAATGAGGGATTACATTGTGTGGTCCTGTGTTTGGTGACTCATTGTAGACTGACATTGGTCTACACTTGGCAATTATAACTTGCAAGCACTCAACTTGAAGAGAGCATCAAATACAAACTTAATTCATCTTAGTTCAAGGGTGACTTCATACAAATCTGGGTTATTGTGGATACAATACCCAACACACACATACGACTGATCAGGGACAGGATACTAGGAACTCAAAGTCGACATGCCAAGTATTATGATGCAGGGCATCAAAGGTAGAGATCCAGGTGGGAGACAGAGTTTTCTTGAAGATACGTCCGGTACATGGGGTTTCGCGGGTGCGGAGGCCCAAGGAGCTCAACCTTCAGTTTATTGGCCATGAATGATCCTAGAGAGGATCGGTCCTTAGCATACCACCTGAAGTTGCCGCAAGAGTTAGAGAACCTGCACGATGTCTTCCATTTCTCCTCGCTTTGGAGAGCCTTACTTCGGTCGGAGCATCACATTACAGTTACAGCAGGCCCAGTAGCATCTAATCAGTCAGTTTGTTTGGAGCCGATCAAGATTGACGATACAGTTGTTTGAGTCCCGCGGAAGAAGAAGGTCCTACTGGTTAAGGTATTGTGGTCCAATCATGGACATAAGAAGCACACATGGGAGCCAATAGATCCCATATAACAATAGTACCCGGGACTCTTCGCCTCAGGTATGTTTTAAATATGTTTGAAAACTTCCTTAACTTCTTATGCATAGAACCCCGTAGACACGAACTTGAATTTTAGGGACGAATTTTTTTTTTGTTTATTGGGATTTGTAACATCCCATTTTCTTCTAGACCCCTTAACTTAGATTATGGTAGGACATGTGGTGAGTGAGAAGGATTAGGCTAGGTATTAACCTTAGGGCCCAAAGAGTTAGGGTGGACTCACATGGGGCCGATTCAAGTCAACTTAGGTCAAACTAGCGCAAATTGGAACCATGAGTGCAAATTGACCTCAATACTATGTCCCTAACCCTAAAAGGAATCTAAGTGACCCAAAAGCCCCAACATAGGGTCACCCATTGACCCAATTTGACCAAAGTCAACTCTAACCCTAATTTGGTCAAAATCACACACATAGGCCCAATTAGCCCAAGTGGGGCACCACCATGGTCCAACCCATGTTGGGTGATACTATACGACTCATGACCATCAAGTGGGGCCAGCCGACTCATCAAATTGGCCAAGTCAACCCTAAAGTCAAACTTGGTCAACCTTAGGCCTAAATAGGGAATATAAGAACTAAGCCCATTCCAAATTTGCTAAGGTCTTGAACCATGGCCCAACCCATGTTGGGTGATTCCATAGGACTCATGACCATCAAGTGGGGCAAGCTCACTCATCAAGTTGACCAAGTCAACCCTAAAATCAAACTTGGTCATCCTTAGGCCTAAATAGGGAATATAAGAACCAAGCCCATTCCTAATGGGCTAAGGCCTTGAACCATGGACAAACCCATATTGGGTTATGCCATAGGTCTCATGGCCATCAAGTGGGGCCAACCCACTCATCAAATTGACCAAGTCATCCTTAAAGCCAAACCTGATCAACATAAGGCCTAAAGGATAAATTAAGAAGCCAAGCCCATTTCCAATGGGCGAAAGCCCTGGCCCATGGCTCATTAGCACCCAATTTATCTAATTACAGTCCATGCCCTCTGAATTTGGAGGGAGATGACATGCATGGTGGTATTTTGGTCATTTCCCCCGAAATCAAGAGGGAGAAAAGAGAAAAATGAGGATTAAGAGCCATGTGTCCCATGTCCTCTCTTCCCAAGCCCACTTTTGAACCCACATAGTAATTCTGAGCAGGATTCCAGCAATGGCGGTGCCACTTGGAGTCAAGGAGGAGCATCCAAGGTGGTGGCCAAAATCTCCTTAATGACATCTCATTATGCAGCCTTCCCCACCTCATTTCAACCATCCCATTAGCTTCAGAATGTCCAAAGGAGATGAAATCAACATCTGGATCGAAGCTTAAGGTGGAGAATCAGATTCGAGAGCAAGCTCGCTGGAGAGGAGAAAATCCATGGCTAGTCTCCTCCACTGCTGCTGTCGGGCCCCAATCAAGGTCTATTTCTCCTCCCCTCCCCTTGTTCTAGCTTTATAGATCAAATAGGAGAGACATCAGGCTAAATTGAGCCTGATTCCATGAGAGAATTTCAAGAAATTTCGGATTTTGGTGGTGCTCGGGTTCGCCGGAAACTGCTTCCTTCGGCGTCCAAGTCATCGCCAAACGCTTGCCCTCACCTCAACGGAGGAGGTGGTGGTGGTGGCTCGCCGGGGAGGTGGACAGATGGCCGGGAAAGTCCATATCATGGCCGTATAGGACAAATTGATCCGGGTCGTCGGCTGGAGGAGGAAGACAAGCTGATGCGGTCGATTTTGATGTATTTAAACTATAGTGTGTTTTAATAAATCTGTCACATTTATTTCAGTGATTTGCATGTTAATTTTAGGCCCTTATGGTGTAGATTCAGAAATTGTCACTAATACAAAAGTTGTAGATCTAGGTCTTAACTTTAAATTGACACCTTAATCAAGCCATTTAAAGCTCTATAGCTTCTTGTAGGTCCATTCTTCTAGGACTGCTCCTACACTAGGGCAAAAATTAAAATAAATTCCCAGGCTAAAATACAACACCACATGCAATGAAATTTGAACCATGCATGTGTATAGGCTAGACCTAGCTAGTGCCCAAAATCAGAATTTTTGGAGGACATTTTTTTATAGTTTTATTCATAATTTGAATTATCCAATTATTGTAATTTAGGGTGATTTATAATTCCAAATGTCCCGAAATTTGGGTGGTATGTCAATGAGGTCATTTTAGGACCCTGGTAAAATTTTAAGATCATTTCAACCTCTGCATGATGGTGGATCCAACTTGTAAGATGAAGGCCTAAGTGTGAATAGTGTTTTAATAGCAAAAATGGCAAAAATGGGAATTAAGCACCTTTGACTCATTGCATGTCAATGAATTCTTGGCTAAGGGTTTATGGAGATGGAATACACCTTCAATAGAGAAATTAGGATTTTTGGAATCAAAAATCCTATGGTTTAAATTTATTTCAAAATTAGCACACTTTTGTGTCATAAAAGGAAATTAGGACATATGAACTTAGAAAAGTATAAATCATTGACTCAAATCCTAAAATATTATTTCACTTCTCTGGAAAATTTAATGAGAACTTTTGGGAATTATTTCATGTGAAAATAGTGTAATTCAAATTCTACCCTTATTTGATTTTGGTTAAAAGAATGATTATTAACACTTAGAAAATTATGAGAAATTGCTTAGAGCCTTATTTCAATATTGTGAACCTCTGTAATTTTTATTAGAATTTTTTGATTATTATCTATGAAACTTGTATTAATAATGACATTTCCATAAATATTTTTAATTGTGGTAATCTTAGGTTAAACCCATCGATATAATTGTGAAAAACTATTCTGTGCTCTATCTTGGCAATATTAATGGCTAGAAATTTTCTATGAATTTTTAGTGGATTATTTTTGATACTTCATTTGTAAAGGGGTCATATGGTGATTTTAATCACAAATAGAAAACATGGGTCAAAACTTTCTAGAAAATTAGGAAATTTGGTATAATGATCTTTTAAACCAAGATGAACATCAAATAAATTAATTAGACCTTGAGAACATCTGCTTATGATAGTTCATGTTCAAAGTTCTTAGGTCACAGAATTAAATAATTATAATTATGACCCAAATTAATTATAAAAATTATGGAATTCTGATTTACTACCAATAATCCTATGATTAACCTATGATATAAATTTGGAGGCCTTTGACCTAAGGAATTGGAAATCACCTTATATGGGTTAAGGATAGAGCTTGGGCTGCATTTAGTAAAAGTGACATGTAATGTTTGGATATTTAGGGTGATAAAATATAACAGTAATTTGGGATATGCTGGAAAGTTTGGAACCCTTGTCAAATTCATAAGTATGTCACTACTTAGTGTCAAGTGATAGAGTGCAAGTCACTTAAGAGGATAATTAGATTGGGGTCCGACGAAAGATCGTCATTCTTCTAAGAATTACCTTAAATCATTAGGTTTACTCAAAAGCAACAACGAGAGTGAGGTGTTAATAACAGTTAGACACTAATAATAATAAGTGTCTTGAAAAGGGGAATTGGGTTTCAGCCCATCGTATTCCCTAGTACCGCTGCAAGCCCTTCATCAGCTTGACCTCGAGAAGTCTAGGATTAATCCTAAACAGTTAAGTATAACAATAATTAGACAAGAGTAGTCTAATAGGTTAAGAGAACATTATATCAATCTCACCCATGTAGGGTTGGAGAGATACAGGACAGGTTAGTCCTGCGAGCTGGAGGCTCGGGAGTTGTATATCAGGACGGGTTAGTCCTGCGAGCTGGAAGCTCGAGAGTTGTATATCAGGATGGGTTAGTCCTGCGAGTTGAAGGCTCAGGTGTTTGATACCAGGATGAGTAGTCTTGCCATCTGGAGGCACGAGAGATTTATTTTAGGACTGGTTGGCCCTGCGACCTGGAGGCTCGGGTTAGAATAACTTGCATATGCATAGAAACATATTAGTGGCGAGTCATGTGGTACTGGGCCAATTGTCACACTGACGGCAGTATGGTGACTCTGGCAAGGTGTGAGGGTTTGAGGGGCCAATGGGTTATTTTATATTGCAGTTTGGAGGATGATCCACGAAAACGCACACTCGACCAAAAATACTGTTGGGGATAGTCAACAAATTAGTACACAGAGACTCTAGAGTGCACCTAGGACGTGTACAGAGGCGTATGAAGGGTCTGCGCCAGGTAGTGTGTATACCCGCCTAGGAAGTGGAGACGCCCGCTCTGCTGCTGCCGTAGCCACAACAGTGGTACCAGAGAGTTAATCTAACTCCAAAAAGTGGGAACTAAATGCTTGTGATCACAGAGTCGTGTGAGTGAGGTGCACTTGTATGAAACATAACATGCATAACATGTCATAGCATACATACATTTATTAGGACATTCATACTACAGATCCTTATCATATAAATTAATATAGGCTCTTTTATATGATAAATTAAAATTCCTGAAACCATAACTTATAAGTTTGTATGAGCATTCATATATGTTAAGGTACTCTTGTGATTATAATATAGATGTAGATAGTTACTTTCCTGCATAGTACTTACTTTTACTATACTGATTTCTTTTCAGTACTACTGCTTCCTTTATTAAAGTTTTTTGTACTATATAGAATTGCTAGATTAATGATATATCGCTAGATATTTTACTCATGATAGAGTAGTTTCACTATCACCTACTCCCTTTTATACTGCTTTGTTGTCACCTGCTTTCGTCCTCCCGCTCAGTGCCTAGGAGTCGTGTGGGCGAGGAGAGGACAAAACGACTTAGTCTTTATGACTAACGATTGGTTGTGATAGTAGGAGCTCGAGGAGTTGGAGCTCTAGCACGACCAGCAGGACGAGGTGGTAGAACTTGAGGAATAGATACCGTGCACTACTACTACAACTCAGCTTAGGGTGTTTTAGTTTTTACTTCTGCTTCGTGTGGTTTGTGAGAGAGAGATTTGTATTATTTGGCATGTACTGGGAATAAGCCATTACTCTCTATTGTACTCATTGTGGAATGCATTTTCATTATATATATATATATATATATGATATTTCTGTGTTCTGTGGACTTGTAATTATTTACTTTACTTATGTTCTCAAATTGGCCTACAGGTTAAAATGATCGTACTAGCCGGCAGGATCAGCGTCGTGCGGTGATGACTAACTCGTGTGTTAGTGTCACCGTAAGGTGGCGGTTTTGGGCATAAGACCCGGGTAACTCCTTGGTAAGGGGAGGGGTCTTACATGATACTACTAGCTTCAGCTAATTCTTCTCATAACATTGCTTTCTACCAAATCATCTACGCAACTCACCACCTTGAAATTCGCTGGCATGTACTTCCAAACCATCAGCCAAGCTTCCACTTCACACAAACACAAGCTTAGAGTTCGCTCAAGCTAACAAACCCTCTACTGAGGTTGTCAACTCTCTTTCATCATTGCTTGGAAGCGTCACTTCATGTTGATACTTCTCAAATCCATTTCACCCAGGATATACCAACTTGCACCTCCTTCAAGATTCCAACTTGTTTATCAAAGCTTAGTGTTCGCCTCTTTTGTTGAATTTGTTAAAGTGGGAAGTGTTGGTGTTCAGGAGGACTGGTCAGTCAGTTCGCACAGACCGTATAGACCACACAGACTAGGCAGATAGCCTAGTCGAAAAGTCGGTTTTGGCTGGGGTTCTTCTATGGCGGTCTGGACTAGCAAGCTCTTTGGTGGTGTAACCGGGAAGATAGGTTTGTTTATCTGTGGGTAATGACAGACTCTTTTTTGGAGGTTGCAAGTTCGCAGGTTCTCTGGTTCGCAAGAAGGCAGACGAATATAACAGACTGGGGTGGATTTCCGCCAGGTCGTTGGTTACTTCTCGGGCGAGGAAAGATTAGAGTTTATTGGTTGGTGTTGTAGACTATTTGGAGCTCGTCGGTGTTCGGCATGGTTCTGTTCTTGTGGTCTAGATGTTGGATCATGGAGTTGGCACAATTTCATAGACAGGTTGCCTGGAGGTCGTACAGACTGATGGAGCAGTACGAATGCATGGTGGCTGACTGGAGTTTTTTAGTAGAGCGGGATCTTGGTATCAGGTGGCGTGGTTATGTTTGTAGATCACGCGGGTTGGTTGACTTGTTCTAGGGGACCAAGTCCTGCTAGTTTCCTAGCTCAATGAGTTCGCCTAATTTGTGTACTGCTCTGGTATTTGTCGAGTTTGGCATTGTTGACTGAACGGATTTTGTTCTAAGTCATGGGTTGCAGGAATGTGGGGAATAGGAGAAGTGTCTGCAAGGTTGTGCGGTTTGATACTGGCGTTCGACAGTTCGTCTTGTTGTATTCTCCAGGTGTGGTTTGATTGAATGCATAGCGGACTGGTTGTCTATCCTCAATTATTGATAGGCGTGACCTGGCAGACTGGTGTTAGTATCTGCATGGTGCGGATGCATGGTGTTAGTCGGCAGGTTGATGGGTAATGATCCTATCGGTATGGGTGGTGATGGCACTCCTCCTCACACCGAAAAATAGGACCCATCGGCTCATCATAATTACGCAGTGAACAGTGAGAACGAGCTTGTGCTTGATTTTTCGATTACGGTTTTCTAACCACTGTGAATAAGGAAGTTGGTCCTGTACAGGTTGTGCGGCTTAACACCAGGCGACTAAGTGAAGTTGGTGTGGAATAGTTCGCGGATACGGTCAGCGGTTAAGCACCAGGTCTCAGTCTTCGCGACTTGATCTCTTCCTCAGAGTTATGGATAAGCGGAGCAGTTCGCCCGGTCAATCAGCGGGTTTTGTTCCTTGTTCAACATTCAATAACAGCAGTCTGCGTGGTTAGCCGCAGATAGGCATTTCGGCAGTCTCGATGGACTTTGCTAGCAGTTAGGCCGTTTGTGCAGTTATTGGATTCAGTCAGCACGGTTAACTTCTCGCTGCATTTCTTTGTTCCATGTTTATATTATAAAATAATGTCTTGTAATGTATGCCTCACCCTGTAATAGAAGTTTATTTTAATTGGAAACTTTTTTGCTATTGTTGCTGATGTCTTTTACTTGGCTTTGGTTGTGGTTGAGTGTTCCCGCGACTTGGTCAGCTCCCACTTCAAAAATGATTTACATGGTATCAGAGGGGTGTTGAAGAGTATCAGTTCACCGATCTAATGTTGTTATGTAAGATGTAACACCCCGAAAATCCCTACATAGGAGAATTGGTCTCTGGAGGTTACCGCGTGGCGATAGCTCGCTTAATTAAAAGACCGAAAGCTCTGGTTGATACCGCTCGTGATAGGTAGGTACCATGCGGTGGTAGCACTCAACGCACCTGACGAATCGTTGAGGAGACTATCGCATTGCGATAGTGAGATTTCGCTTGGCGATAGCAAGAGTGGCGCCGTTTAGGATAAGCGACCATTGCCTGTGATACCGCGTGATGGTAGTAAGTTATCACCCGATGATATCTTACAGATAAAGGCTGGACATGAGATGAAAACTCTCATTTCTCTCTCTCACACATTCTCTCTTGGTTCTTGAAGTTCTTGAGGGAAGAGGAGGAAGAAAGTCCAGTAGGCCAAGAGGAGAAGCAATCCAAGGGGTGCTTGTGATCGGAATCGCGAGTCGATGCTAGATCTATCGAGAGGAAGCTATGGCAATCGGTTCCATCTGGATCGAAGAATAAGGGCATGGCTCCTAAGTGATCAATAAGGGTAATGAATTTCTCCTTGGACAAGTGAAGTCCTCAATTTGCATACGTGCAAGTAACCCCCACTACTAAAAAACAAACTTTTGGACATGGCAAATTGCCCTGGCAAAAAGTCCAGAATCGTGGCTAAAAAGCTTTATCTACGGTCTAGCCACGGGAAAATGCCGTGGCTAAAGTCGGCGTGGCTAAAAATTTTAAGCCACGGATTGGCCGTAGCAAATAGGATTAGCCATGGGGAAAAACTGCCGTGGCAAATAAGCCAACTATTAGCCACGGTATGAAACCCTGGTTAAAAGTGAACTCATCATTTTTTAAAAACTATTTGCCACAGTTACAAGCCGTGGCAAATACTAATTTATGTTTTTTTTAAAAAACACATTCAAAATAAAATGATCAAGTGCAACATCCAAACGACAGTACTAACGGCAACACCAACGACAACCATTTATGCAATCCCATGAGCAACAAGCAGGCTCGTCAATTTACATAATAATGCTTCTATCCTGGATCAGGTGCAGCTATCAAAGGATGACTCGTTCAAACCCATAAAAATGTCAGCATCCACGTGTCACTTCAAGCTATCGTAGGGGAGGGAACCTAGGGACCCCCTACCAAAAACGCAAACTGGGCGCTGGAAGAAAATCTATAAAAAGAGGTGGACGAATTATTATCCTTTCATGTATGTTTTTTGACAGCAAACATGCACATATGTTTTACCTGCATCTCTCAGACAAAGCCCTTGCTCTGCCCCCAAGAGTAAATGAGAATTCATGCCGGAAAATCCCTCTCAGTTTGCATAATTGCAAGCTCCACCTCTCTATCTTTTAGAAATATGATTGAAATATGATAAAATCCACTCTATTTTATTTTGGATCGGGTCCATCTACAACTACTTTATTATATTTTGGATCACTTGGTTTTCTAACTAGAAACTTCATTACCTGACCAATTAATCATGTAATGCAGTTACACAAGTAATGGCACTCAAACTGTTACTATAATGCCATTATTACCAAAAAGAAAACACTAGCCTAAGCTAAACAGCATAAAAAAAATCAAAAATATACCTTCTCAAACCATTTTTCAAACTAGCCTGATCAAAAAAGTTAACAATTACAAGAGAGGAGGTGAAGAAAAAGGATGAAAATCTTCATACAGCTCGAGGAAGCCTGATCCTTATCCACTTAGGCAAAACATTATCATTTGAGAATTTACTTTTGCTGCTACTGCTGCTGCTCTCCTGGGATTTGCCCGCTTGTTGGCTTGCTGTACTAGCTGGGCGGGAAATTGACACCTTCAATAAACTACCATACTGGCCAAAGTATTCTCTGCCCTCAAGCAACTGAAATATCGATAGAAAGAACCAATTAGTCATCCAGCACCAGGGGGCACACAATTCTAAATGACAATAAATTACTCACACTTTCGTCACATAAGTTAAGAGGCAATCCAATTATGTACACTAGATTCCTCTGTATCACCCTGACAGTACCAAGTTGTTTCCTAGTTTCTACCGATGCTTTGGGTTTTACCTTCTGGGACTTGTATTTCCTCTCAGAATTCACTCCAGGCATTAACCTGTTAAAAGATATCTCATGAATTTAGAGTCCACACAACACAACATAAGCTAGATGCAATTGAAAAAATGGAGCAAACAAAAAAAACCTGTCACAATTTGCAGACATTTGTGTATGTGTGTATAGGACTCATAAATCACAAATCTCTCTCTCTCTCTCTCTCTCTCTATATATATATATATATAATAGGACACATGAATCACTAAAGTGTAAGATAATATTAATATTAACATAAGAGACAACAGAGGGAAGGGAAAGGGATGCTCCTCACCTATTGATTCTGGAAGGCAAATTCTCAGAAGACATGATGATAACTGGGATGTCCTTCAACATTGATGATTCCTGCATTTTTTTAATCAAACTATATAACATATTCATAAACCCTCTTTAATTTCAAATTTTAATGTATGAAGCATCAATATGAATATTTTCAAACCCTAACATTCATGTTCTCATTCTTTTCACTCATTGTCCCAATTTTTATCATGTAGTATTAGTTAATGTATAAGCATAAATAATTAATGGTGATGAATCTAATAACTAGTGAAAATATTCTCATTGTGTTCCTGGATGAAGTATTGAATTCTCTACCAACAATATGAGTAGGTTCACATAAGGACACACTTGGTTATTTAACCAAAAACCACTACCAGATATTGATGTGATAGAATTGAAAACTCTAACATAATATTTAAAAATGTACTCATAAATCGTGTATCTCTATCAATATAATGGTTAAACATAAATTGGAGAACTTAGTTAAAAATATGAATAATTTGGAATTAAAAAAGAATGTGGTGAATTGCTTACATTGATTTCAAGTGAATACGCATTGCATTTAGGGCAACATAATAATACAATTCCTATTCTCCACTCTACCTACTTGGCTTTCAGCTGTATGTTGCTTGGTACATGCCTATTATTAACAACGAATAAGTAAATCTGAAGGTTTAATTACCTATACAAACACTGACAATAATAACTTCATCAGTAATACTAACACTGACAATAATAACTTCATCAGTAATTTACATAACTTTTGGAAGGACATTTTAGACAAAATCTACAATCATGGGAAGTATTGGAAGACAGAAGACTACCTCACTGCTGAAGTAGTTCCAGGTTCCACCCAATTGTGGCGTGGTGGCATAACCCATTACCTTGTTCTAGGATTTGGAAGCCAATTTATGCACTACTTTCTTAGCGATTATTTAATGAATCAGATGAAGTATTCAACTATAAAATTCATGAAAACTAGTAGAATATGAAGATGGAATTTGTAGATTTTTCAGAGAACATGTAGATAAGAAAAACTTCTTTCACAAAAAGGTCAATGGACAATTATTGATCTTGCTCAACAAAAAAGTAAGTTACCCTTGAATTAAGAAGTGATATTCTCTAGCTAATTCTACTTAATGTACTTCCACTAATCTTTGACTGTATGACCATCAGGAAATCCATTTAGTCCTATTATGATTCTCGTCCACTAATAAAAATTTGAATTCACAAGAGGCTGAAAAAAGATTTCTTCAATCATCCTAGTATATGAGGCCACAAATTAAAGGACTACGGTATGAGCTATCTAATGAATCTTAACTTGTATGTGCCATCAATGAGGTAACACTCTGAAATGCTGGAATTTTAACTGTGTTAGAACCTATGAGCCTAGGGAGAAAATTAAAATGGTAATTACTATGGAGTATAAACCTCCAAAAAAGTAAAAGTTTCTTTGAATCATATGGACATTGGGATAAAGAAACAGAGATGGAGTGAAGGACGGGATTCGTGCACAGAGGTGTTTACCTGTTTAGTTTCATGTTGCGAGAGGAGAGTGGCGATTCGCCAATGGAGCCGCCACCGTGGAGAAGCCGTCGAGGGGAATCATTAGGAGCATGAGATTCACGATCATAACTACTGTGCGCGACGGAGGCGGGTTGTGCGTGGGCGGCGAGCGTCCTGTGGCGGAAAGGAGGAGGGGTGGGCCGGAGGCGGCTGGTTCTAGTGCACGCTAGAGGTGGGTGAGAAGATGAGTGAGTGTGCACTGTGCAGGAGCAAGGGATAGATTAGGGCACGAGAGTGACAACGGGTTTTAACCTTTTTTTGCGATAGAATGGGGGGGGGGGTTCCACTCCAGTATGAGAGGGGAAAAAGGGGGGGGAGAGAAAAAAGGGGGAGGAGAAGGAAAGGGGGGAGAGAGGGATCACACTACAACATTTAACGCATACGGCCCGGTTTTTTAATAGTTTCTGCGGCTTTTTTTAAATGTCGCATATTATTTTGCGGCGTTTAGGCTCCGTTTGGCACGGTGGTGGCGGTCGTAAATACATTGGTTAAACCGTCATTCATTAAGGATCACCTAACAAACATCATCCATTTGAACATAAAAGTGGATGAAGTTCGTTAGATGGGCATTAACGAATGTCAATTTAACCCTCATGTTCTGACCGCCACCGCCTTGCCAAATGGAGTCTTAATAAAACGCCGCAAAATCGTCGCAGATACCGTCGTCGTTGTAACCATTTGCGGCATTTTTCAAAAACAAGTGACGGTAGCCTCTTGAATCTATGGTGACATAAAGATTGAAATCACCTCAATATGTGGGTCATCTATTGCGGCAATTAGAAATTAAATGTACTAGATCCCTTATGACACGTTTTTACTTCCAAACACCGCAATTTATTTTTTTTAAATGATTCAATATTTCTATCTAATTTTTGAAAGAACCAAATAGTATTAAAAGTACAAAATTTTGCATAAACATCTGGTGATTCCAGTCAGCAATATGGACCAATTACATCGTTCACACAAAAATTCAGCATGAAAAGGTATAATCAAAATATTGGAAGAACATCGATTTGTCATTAAAACATTACTGGAGTTAATTACTAAATTTAAACCTCATTAATCCATTACAAACAAGTAACAAGAGAAATTAATGCAATTTACAACAAAAACTCAAAAGAGTTTTAATTTTACTGGAAGAAAGATTCACGCCAACGTTGAAAGTGCTATTTCTTGATGCAAGGAAAGAACTTGAGTCATTGTCCCTTCAAGATTTCTAGGTATATTGCAGTCAAAAATCGCCAAAATGGGGGCATTTTCTTCAATCCTCTCACACCTCAAAGCTATCTGAACACAAATAGCAAAAAACCAACAACTAGTATCAGATTGTCATCATGTTCACGAGATTGATTCATAGTCCTCTCTCTTTGCGGAAAAACAAACAAACGTGTTGGGTGGCAGCGGTTGCTCCCGCCCTCTCTCTACGGAACGCTGAAAAAGCACCTCCCTCCCTCTTCGGTCTTAAATGGAGGCGGCGTTTGCTTGGTTTCCACTTCCGACGCCCTACCAAACAGAGCCTTAAGTGAACAAATTTCCTTGAATGAAAGTTGGTGTACCTGTCGGGCTTGAACACTAAGTTGTTGTAGATAAACCACTGTATATAGAACAAATGTACATACCGTTATCAATTCAGTTTATCACAATGAGTAATAAAGGAGTAGTGAATGCTAGAAGCAAGTTATAGAAGTGAAAGGGAATTGGTAATGATATGAAAATAATAGTTCTGCATTCATAAGCTTGAACCAACAATGTTAATCATTAATACATCAAGTAATAGCGATGAGTTTGAGATAATTTAAAATACAATGTTTATTCAAGTAATTACACTCATCTGTAAATTAAAAGTAACAATGGAAAAGATCTGGTGGAAACAAGATGCTCTCTCACACGATGGAATAACATCGAAATGGGGGGTGAAAGAGAGGGAAGTGGTCCAAGCCTGCAATGATTGTGTTAACTAAGAAATTTATATGCAATTAATATTTGTTTAACAAAACAGACTACAATTTATTAGCTTGAAAATAGAATCTATCAAAAGCTTAGCTCTTATCTTTTCCTCCATGACATCAAGATACAATGCTACCATTCTGCCAACAATCGAGGCATTCTTCAATTATTCTCCTCCCGCAAAAACATTAAACTGAGATAATTTTATTGGAATCATAAAATATTAAGCCATCATGAATGTGCAAAATGCCAGTTCAAAGAAAAGAGATTGACTCAGTAAACACGTGCTTTTGGTGGGAATGATTAAATTTCATCATCCAGTGTGTTCATGTGGACAGGCCTATAGCCAATCGAACCTTTCCATTATCCCAATATCTGTAGAACAAAAGAAAGTATTGATCTCTGAATATTAGTATTTTATACACATGCTAATGCAATAAACCTCACGTTCCTTGACCAACATTAATCTCTGAATCAAATTGATGCAACAAGAACATAGATCAGGCTAAACATATTGATCCCAATCTGCTTGCTATCTACGAAATCAAAATTCTACTACGGGAAGCACGCAGCGTATCGGGTACTAGTAGAACTCATTAGGAACTAGTAGCACGTTAAAGATACTAGTCGCGGAAGAGGAACCCTAACCCCAAAAGAGTAAGGTGCCAAATGCATTACAATATCAAACAAACCAAAACAAAATGGAAGGGAAGATAAACATTTGTGAAGCAATTGTGTCCATATCAGAAGAAACAGGCGTAATTCTGCACCTGAATCCGGTCAACTATGAGGATTCGATAGAATCGAAGAGAAGATATATATCTAGTGGAAGCAAACATTCCCTTAAAATCACACATAGATGGGAGAAGAGCGCACCTCGACCTCCTCCCTAGGAAGTAACTTCTTAACGCCATGATCCGTTGTCTTTATCTCTATCGGCCGTTCATTGTTGGCCGACATTGCCGGAGAGAGTTGGCCCGCCAAGAGAAATGAGGGTTCGTAGGCAAGAAGAAGCCAAGTGAATTTTTGTCGTATGCGCCGGCGACGTAAGGTTAGAAGACCAAGTTGCTCGGCGTGTAGGGCCAGAACTCTGCCTTTTTCTGGTGCTTCTCACCCTCGCAAGAACCTTGGTCGGCTCGACGTGGCCGGTGAAAAACACCCGTCTTTGGCCCCGGACACCCGGCTAGTGTTGTATCCTGATAATGAGAAGAGAGACACCAACGTGAGCAGTGGCGGACCCAGGATTCTCGCTCGATCCGGGCACCAAGCAAAAGAATTTATTTTAATTAATGAAATATTGTGATGGCGCCGACCCGATACCACTGGACAACGCGGCACACCACTATCGTCCTGCCCAACACAAGGAGAGCCTATCGCGACATGATCCGTTAATCGTTTATTGTGCTCCTATTTAGTATTTAATAAAGAAAGATGCAATCAAGAAGCTCTCAAATTAAGTAAAAATACTTGGAAGAGGGAAAATGGAAAGAAGTGAAATGACATGGAAGAGGGAATAAAAGAAAGCTTAGTAAAAGAAAGGAGTTATTTGTTGAAAGTGTGAGACAACAGAACATTCTACTAAGAAAGAAAAAACATTAAGAAGAAGAAAATTGGTGATCTGGTCCCTGTATTGGGACGCAAAAATAAAGTTTACCAGAATGCTGAATTTCACTAATTTTGGGTAGAAATTAAGACCTATTTTTATAAAAGGAAAATGATCTTTCACTAGTGATGAGTTTACCAGTGTCTTGGATTCAACAAAAATGTATATGAAATTTAGCATAGAATTAACCAAATAAATGACCCAAAGTTTGGATTAATTCCAAACAACAGAAGGAAACTTATATGAGATATAAGAAATATCTTATGAAGATTAAAGAGCTCCAAAGCCCAGAGTAGTGCTCTTACATGCTTGAGACTTTCGGTCCTTATCCCAATGGCTGGGATCTCTTGATTGCGGGCGTCCTTGATGTCAAGAGGGTGTGAACCCACCTTTTCTTCCTCCACATGACTGAAATCTGAGAAGTTGCCGCTTAGATTACTGAGAGTAAAACACGATCTAGATTTTCTCAAAAGGTTCGGCTCCCTTGTGAGTTTCTCCTGCTAGAGCAGAGCACAAACCAAAAAAAGTGAAAATTGGGGCATAATCGTGGAAGGAAAGGCGGAAGGCGAAGCGGCGAAAGGAAAGTGGAAATTAGGGCATAGTGCGAAAGAAATGACGGAAGGTGAAGCCCGCGGAAGGAAAATGACGGCAGACGCCGCCAGATATGGGAGAGACCGGAATGCCCCAGCGAAGTTCCTTCAACGGGAGAACAAGGACGAGCGAGAGAGAAAGGGCGAGGCGAGAGAGAAAGAGAGGGTTACGGGATTGTGAGCAGCGGGCTTCAGTTTTCGCGATTTGCGAAGGGCAAATACGGGAAATAGTAATATCAGTCCGATTAAGTCGGATCAGAGTGAGGCCCGACCGGGGGGGGTAAGATGAAGGGTTATGATTGGTTAGATGTCTTAATACTAAATATTAGCCAAGCTTTTTTGCATTTTATGGCTAATACAAAGTTATTAGCCATGCTTTTTAATAGCCGTGGGCAAAACCCAAATGTTAGCCACGGTTTTGCGATCATGGCTAATACTAGTGTATTAGCCTCGATTTTTGAACCCTGGCAAAAAAATGTGTAGATAATACTATTTTTTCTAGTAGTGCCCACACCAAAAGGTGAAGAAAAGGGTGTTTCCAGTGGGCAGATCGTTGTGATCCCCGGTAGAATTTTCATTTAGAATCCGGAATCGAAGTACAGAATAAGCACGTTGTGTGTAGCCCATGTGGACATGTTGATTTGGATTTGGATAAACGTGTAGATAAACACGTGAAATCCAGGGTCTAGGGGTGTGCAGGATGCTGTAACGAAGAACTAGGGATGATCTCTAGGAAAACACCCAAAATTAGGAAAGCAATGAAACTCTGTTCCCTACCGCGCGGCGATAGTGATACCTCCGGCGATAGCTCCCAGTGAGCAATAAAATTAGGGAAGCAATGAAACTATGTTCCCTATCGCGTGGCGATAGTCATACCGCAGACGATAGCTCCCAGTGAGCTATATTTGTTTGGGGCCTGTCTCTGGGAGACCTGTGGGCCTTTATATCTTTGTATGATATGTGCGAAAGGACTTAAGGAGTCCTGCGGTCTATTAGCGAGGACTTAAGAAGTTCTGCTTGGGCACAAAGGGGATGTCGACCCGCATCTTGGCGTGTGGGCCTTATGATTTAAGCAACGGGCTTGGCTAACCTACACCCACGTTATGAAGATTGACTTAGAGTGAGTCACTAGATTGGATCTGAAGGTAATAGAACTCTTTTGACTTTGTCGACTCATATGAAGAAAAGAGAAATGCTCAAGTTTCGACTATCAAGTCTGGAACTGTAGATGGTGGTGGTACCTAGGAGATCCGGTACACTAAGAATGTTCCATGAGTGCACGGGGCGTGTGGCCGATCGAGCCTGCGTCTATGGTGAATAGTGAAAGTCTTGTTTTCAAGGTCAGCTATTTACCTAGGGGGGGGGGGGTGAATAGGTTTTAGGCCTTCTTTTTAATTATTCAGACCTATATCTGATTTCCTGTGCTTAGTGGTTAGTTATTATGTACTTTCAAGAATAATCACAGGCGACAAAGATATTTTTATAGTGGTTCCCCAATTTTGGGTACGTCCACTGTTCCTCTCCGCCTTTCTAATAGTATGTTAGACAAGGCTCTTCACCAATTCCTTATCTCCCTAAGAGCTTACAGCACGAACCCGTAGGACCACTCAGTCTTATCCAAGATCTATAACTTGGGCACGAAGCCCTACCACTCAGATCCCAACTAGATCCTACTCTCAGATCTACAACATATCTTACCTCAGCCTTTATAACGCAGGCCTACACTCAGATTCCCTAAAGAATCATACCCTTAGATCCTAGATTGGATCCTACTCTCAAATATACAACAGATCTTACCTCGGCCTTTATAGCACAGGACTGCACTCAGATTCTCTAAAGAATCCTACCCTCAGATCCCAAATTGGATCTTACAGAGAATGTCAAAGAGAGGAAATACTCAGACACCAGAGAAAGTTCTCCGTGTCTATCTTCCTTGACTGAGTAGATATCAGCCCTATATTCTTCTTCACTGCAACAAGTTGAGAAAGAAATCTTAAATTGAAGCACGACTTGTTCTAGAAGCAACTTGCAGAAAACTCTGCTTCTTCTTTTTCAAGAAGCAATCCTGATCTTGCTGTCACAGATGAGTTTTGAAGCAGCTAACTCTTTTCTTGTTCATGTTCTCTGAACTGAACTTCTTCTTCTGGTTCGACAAGAAAGCGAGGAAGAAGATGTCATCCAGCCACAAGAGTGCGAATCCAGAGAACCCTAATTACGTCTCTTCTTAGTGAATGCGATTGTTGTTATTGTTATTTTCTCGATCTGATCCTGCTCCTTTTATCGACTGCCGATCAACGTCTCATTGAGCAGTGGGCTCCACCAGAATTGGTAGACGTGATTTTGCCATGCAGCCACCTACTTTCCATTGACGGCTGATTAAACGGCTCTTTGCTTTGTCTGGGCCCCAGCGAGAAATCTCTTTCCTTGTGCAGAAAATCATGACAGCTGGCCTCCAGCACCTCTAGCAGCATTCCTACAACATTTGAACCTGCTTTGACTTTGTTGACTTTTGCTGACGTCACCATCTCTCTGGGCTTAGACAAAATCAAGCATCAGTAGTGAAGGCATTAAGTGAATTACCCTCACTCAGCGCCAAAATACTTTGACAGAAGGTGTATTCCAGAAATCCTCAGTTCGACAAACTCAGAAATCAGTTCGACGAACTCAAAGCTCAGCTCGACAAAAAGTGAAAGCTCAGTTCGACGAACTCAGAGCATAGTTCGACGAACTAAGAGCTCAGCTCGACGAAAAGTGAAAGCTCAGTTCGAGAAACTATGAGCTCAGTTTGACAAACTTAGAGCTCAGCTCGACGAAAGTAAAAGCAATCAATGCATTTGGACTTATCCAAATTTCTGTGTTAAGAAGAACACTGGCTCTGACTGACTAGGATTCAGTCAACGCTATAGCCCCATGACGTTGAGTGAGTAAGCATCACTCAACACCTAACTACTCAGACAGATTTTGTCTCATGGAGCTGAGTGAGTAAGCTACACTCAACGCCTAACTACTTAGACAGATTTTCTGTCTTATGGAGTTGAGTGAGTAAGCTTCACTCAACGCCTGTGGACTTGGTCAAAATTCTACATAGAATTTCTGTAGCTTTGACTGACTGGGCAGAACTCAACGATTTTACTTACCTGGCGTTGAGTGAATAGACTTCAGTCAATGCCTGTGGACAAAGGAAAATCTTCTGCCCTTATATTGACTTCTTTGAGTCCACATGCCTAATCTTTGTCACAAGGACTATCCTGCACACATGAACATTTGAGTTCGACGAATTATTCTGATTTCGTCTAGCTCTGTTTGACGAATAATGGTGATTTCGTCGAGCTCCATTCACTGAATAGTTATATTCATTTCCTGCGTTTAGCGTTCGTCTATCTCTGTTTGATGAATAATAGTGATTTTGTCGAACTCAGTTCGACTAATTCTATTGAACATGGCTTTTCTAAAAGGATTTTGATTTGTTCTCTGGTTCATTATATGACAAAGCTTCAGTGTCTTTATCTGCACACATGAACTTGCACACACATCAAATACACCTATGTCTATCTCATTGACCTGTTTGACATCATCAAAGCAAGACCATTGGGATCAATGGACCCAATAATATCCCCCTATTTGAAGATGTCAAAACCATTGATCAACTTCCTTAGTCAATGAGATACACATCACATAGGCAATAAAAAGAAACTTATTAAATTCAGTGAGATGAATTTTTTTAACCTACTTCCCCTGGAATGCTGCAGGGTGTGTATTACCTTAGAGGTTTACCTTTCAGCTTGACCCTTTCTTGAGCTTGTCTCTCTCCCTTGGATCCTACTTGAACATGATCAAGCTCTTCTCTCCCCCTTTTGATTTCTTCAGATAGTCTGGTAGGAGCATCAGTTATTTCTCTTCCCTTATGTTCTCCCCCTAGTTGATGTAGATGAAGCCAGTAGTTGGGCTGCCAGCTTGCTCTTTATATAAGGCTGACTTTAGTACTGCAGCTGTTGGACTTGCTCCCCCTCAATAGGAGCATCTGCTCTCATCTAGTTCTTGATTTCCACTTGGTCTTTATCACCTACAAGAAGAACAAGCTTGTACCAAAAAAAACCTTAGGGAGTATCTGAAGCTATTCTAAGTTCAACATACCCAATTCAATCTTGAAGGTGTTGAACTTGGCTTCATCTAGCGGCTTAGTGAAGATATCAGCCACTTGCTTGTTAGTGGAGACAAACTCTAGGCTAATGTCTTCTTTATCCACATGGTCCCTAATAAAATGATACTTAATTTCTATGTTCTTAGTCCTGCTGTGTGAGACAGGATTCCTAGCAATAGAAATGGCACTAGTAGAATCACAATAAAGATGAGTTCTACTTATCTTAATGTTATAGTCTTCCAACTGATGCTGAATCCACAACAATTGAGTATAGCAGCTGCCTGCTGAAATGTACTCTGACTCTATAGTTGAGATAGCCACACTGGTCTACTTCATGCTGCTCTATGACACCAATTTTCCACCTAGGAATTGACATGTACTAGTAGTACTTTTCCTATCTTCCCTGCAGCCTGCAAAATCTGTATCTGAAAATCCTGTTAGATTAAAATTTTTATTCCTAGGGTACTATAGGCCAAGATCTGGTGTGCCCCTAAGATACCTTAAAATTCTTTTTGCAGTAGAATAATGAGATTCTTTAGGGCAAGTCTGATACCTAGTACAGACACATGTAGCATACATGATGTCAGGCCTACTAGAAGCCAAGTATAGAAGGGAGCCAATTATCCCTCTATACAAAGACTCATCAACAGGTTTCCCTGCCTCATCTTTGCCTATAGGCATACTTGACCCCATGGGAGTTCTCATGGTGGAGGCATTCTCCATTCCATATTTCTTAATCAACTCTCTGGTGAACTTTGACAAGGATATGGATAATCCATCATCAGTATGTCTTACTTGGAGTCCCAAAAAGAACTTGAGCTCACCCATGTTGCTCATGTCAAACTTCCCTTGCATAAGTTTAGCAAACTTCCTACAAAGGTGGTCCTCAGTAGATCCAAAGATAATATCATCGACATATATCTTGACTAGGATGATCTTTCCCTTAGATTCCCTTAGGAATAAGGTCTTGTCTATTTTCCCCTTGAGAATTTGTTCTCGATGAGGAAACTGGACAATGTTTCATACCATGCTTTAGGGGCTTGCTTTAACCCATATAGATCTTTCCTAAGCCTATAAACAAAGTCAGGAAGGTGAGGGTCTACAAAACCTGGTGGCTGATCCACATATACTTCCTCTTTTAAGTCCCCAATTAGGAATGCTGACTTCACATCCATTTGGTAGACTTTGAATTCTTGATAGGCAGCAAATGCAAGGAATAGCCTTATTGCTTCCAGCCTTGCTACTGGGGCAAAAGTCTGGTCAAAGTCTATTCCTTCTTCTTGCTTGTAACCTTTTGCCACCAATCTAGCCTTTTTCTTGACAATAATTCCATTCTTATCTAACTTGTTCCTGTAGATCCATTTAGTTCCCATGATATTATGTCCCTTAGGTCTGGGAACCAGCTTCCAGACACTACTCCTCTTGAACTGGTTAACCTCTTCCTGCATTGCTCCAATCCAAAATGGGTCTTAAATAGCCACTTCAAGCTTCTTAAGCTCTTCTTGAGATAGGAAACTTGGATAGAGAGCTGTGTTTATGATCTTGCTTCTTGTCTGGACTCCATGTCTTGCATCACCAATGATTTGGTGTGTTGGATGGTCCCTAAGATGTCTCCCAGCTGGAGGCAATCTTGCTTCAGCTTGCTGTTCTTCATTTTCCTCAACTGGCTATTCTTCATTATCTTCAGCTGGCTGTTCTTTATCCTCAGCTTTTGAGTCTTGAGCTCCCCCTAGACAGCACCCTTCTTCTTTCTTATCTTGTATTGTTGGATCATGTTCCCTGATGGTAAGCTTATCCATCACCTCCTTTAAACCTGCAGAGCTACAAGAGGAGCTAGGCAGCTCACAGTTAATCAGGTTTGACTCATCAAAGACAACATGGACTGATTCTTTTACAACTTGACTAGTTATGTTGTATATCCTATATGCCCTGATATTATTGCTGTACCCAACAAATATCCCTTCTTGGGACTTGGCAGCAAACTTAGTCACATAGGGCTTACCATTGTTTAGTACATAGCACTTGCTACCAAAAATCCCTAAATAGGATAAGTTTGGTTTTCTGCCTTTCATAATCTCATAGGGAGTCTTCTTGTTGCGTTTGGTGATGGAAGCCCTGTTAAGGACATGACATGCACTGCTTACTACCTCAGCCCAGAAATATTTTGGGAGAGATGTGTCACTTAACAAGGTCATACCAGCCTCTATGAGGGTTCTATTTCTCCTCTTAGCAATTTTATTTTGCTGTGGTGTTCTAGGATAGGAGAACTATTGATGAATCCCATGCTCTTCACAGAACCTTGTCATGCACTCAGACTAAAACTCAGTCCCATGGTCACTTTTGATTTTGACCACATTACTGTTGAATTCATTCTGAATTTGCTTAACAAATGTCTGGAAGACATAAGGGGTTTTAGATTTCTTCCATAGGAAGAACACCCAGGCAAATCTGGAAAAATCATCAATAACCACAAGGGTGTAGAATTTCCTACCTAGACTTTGAACTGGCATAACACCAAATAGATCCATATGCATGAGGTATAAACACCTCACTAAGTCTTTGGTACCAAGGATCTTGAAGGAGGTCTTAGTCTGCTTGCCCTTTTGGCATGCAGAGAAAATACCCTCCTTGGTGCACTTTATCTTAGGTCCATTTCTCACTAACTCTTCACTAAAGAGTTTGCCTATGGTCTTGTAATTTAGGTGAGCTAGCCTCTTATGCCATTGGACACAGTGTGAGGCTTTCTCATCTGCAACTAGGCATATGGGAGAGTCCTTACTCTCAAAAACAAAATTTAGACAATAGACATTTCCTCTCCTAGTGCTTGTCAAGATGACCCCTTGGTCACTTGACTTCCTAAATTGGCACTTATCCTTCAGGAAAGAAATGTCATAACCAAGATCACATAGTTGGCTTATGCTTATCAGGTTGTGTTACAAACCTTTCACATAAGCTACCTGTGTGATAGTGATTATGCCATTTGATATCTTACCAAACCCTTTGGTTACTCACTTTTCTGAACCACTAAAGATGACTTTGGGTCCATTCTCTACTGGAGCGTACTCTAACAACATGCTCCTTGTTCCAGTAAGGTACCTGGAATATCCATTGTCCAAGTACCATATAGGGGTATGACAACTTGGACTCACCTACAAGAAATAAACTCATCTAACCTTAGGGCCCCAATTCTTATTGGGTCCTTGGTGCATGTTAGGCTGAAAATGAATCTGCCTGCCTGCAGCTCTTCTGACAGGTAAGCCGATATTAACTCTCTGGACACTATTGTTGTGTTAGCAATCAATGACATAGTGACCCACTTTGCAACAGCACCAACACTCATAGATGTTGTACCTTCTTTTAAGGGCTGGTTTAACAATAATGTTGTTAGTAGCTCTCAGTACAGCAGTACAACATCAACCTTTTTCTTATGTCTTCCATCCACAACCTTATTTGGGATATGGCTGACAGCAGAGGTACTTAGGGCATCTTGAACCCTACCAGCAGCTGCCTTCTTTTCAGAGAGTATACTCCTGATGGATTCAGATATGCCCAAGTCTAGTTTGCTAACAGCCTTTCCCTTGGTTTGATTGTGGACTGACAGATTTTGAGAAGGGGTTGTAGCCTCATTCTTGAGTGTTGGGGCTTGTACACTAAACACAAATCGTATGGGATGGGCCATTTGGATCTCCTCATGGGATGCCTTGTAGGCACTAGCACCCTTACAATTCCTATCACCATGGTGGTGAACGTCTTTGTTCCCATAAGTGGATCCACCATTCTCCCAGTGATAATAAATGCTCTCTTGGTCATACCTATTAGATGGTAGCAACACTCTCCTGAAAGGAATAAGAGGATTGGAGGCTAGTGGCTGCACTGGAGCTTTGACCTTCCTTTTGGAATTGGCAGCACTAGTGTTCCCTTTGAAGCCTAACACCTTCTTATCCTTTTAGGAGGAGAAGGAATCTATCAAAGAAAACACAAAACATGGCTTTGAAAACTTAGCCACTAGCTTCTTCTCCTTTTGGAGTTTACCTTCAAAATTCCTAATGTGGTCATTCTTGAAAGTTATTGTGCCCATCTGAATAATAGTGATGTTTTTCTGCTTGCTGATTTCTTTTAGCTTTAGGTCCAGCATGTTTGCTGACTTTTAAGCAGCAAGCTATTGAGAGGTAATCTCCTGAGTCTAGTTTTTGGCTAGGAGCCTGCTTCTCTTCAGTGCCTGTAGGAGTTCACCATAGTCATCAATCAATTGATTGATGTCTCCGTCAGATTCAGAGCCATTTTCATCACTTGATGCAGATGTCTCTGACTCTGGAATTATCTTATAATCTGACACTGAGGATAGAGAATGTACTTTGCTTAGACCAGCCTCCTCCTGGCTGGGTTCTTCATTAGTCAAATCCATTAGCCCAAGGAAATGACTGACTTCTTATCCTTCTTTAGTCCTGAAAGCATCATCAGCTTCTCCAGTAATAGCAACCAGCATCTCTAAGAAGTCTCCCTCTACAGCTTCTTCTTCAGCAGTGAATGGCCCAATGTAAGCTTCATCTTCATATTCCTCTTCTAACTATGATGATGAGGAGTCAGTCCAACTCTTTTGCTTCTTAGCAATGATGGATTTCTCCTTCTTGCCCTTTTCCTGTTTTTCCTTCTTTTCACCAGCACCCTTCCTTTTGACAGGGCAGTCAGCTATAATATTCCATGGCTTGCTGCAATAATAACAAAATAGATTGGAAGAAGCAAGTTTATTTGGTTTAGAACCATACCTGTCTTCTTTAGAGGTTTTCTTCCTGCCCTTGTAATAGTCTTCTTTTGGATAAGAAGAGGATGAGGGCCTACTTCTCCAGTGCTCTTCTTCATGAATTTCTGGAATTGCCTAAAGAAGTCAGTAAAGTCTTTATCAAACATATGACAGTCTGATGTGCTGGTTTCTGAATTTTCTGAATTAGATTCAGCATCCCTCCTTGGAGGAGAAGGTGTCTTTCTCCTGCTTCTCCTTGTGGCTTCCGCTTTGAAGGCTACTGACTTGTCCTTGACTACAGACTTGCTGATTTTCTCCTCCTCCTTTCTGGCTGTTAGCTATATTTCATAGGACAACAATTTTCTAAACAGAGTTGGTGGTGGTGTGTCTGCAAGTCTTGTCACTTCTTTGATGGCACATATTTTTGTGTCCCAGTCTTTAGTTAGAGACCTGAGAAAATTGTCATTTAATTCATATGTGCTGAAGACTCTTCCATATGTCCTCAGCTCATTCATAATCCTAAAGAACTTTTCATAGCACTCAACTATGTTATCTGTCTTGTTCCTCCTGAAGCTTTCATATTCTTGATTGAGCATGGACTTCTTGTCATCCCTCACTTCTTCTGTACCCTCCATGTAGACAACTAGTGTGTCCCACATCTCCTTAGATGTCTTGCAGTGAACTAGGTTTTGGAAGGTGGAGTCATCAATGGCACTGACTATTATATTTTGTACCCTCTTGTCCATTGCGACAAGGATGAATTAGCATCCAGAGCTGAGACCTTCATAGGGATGAATGGTCCCTCTTTGACAGTAATGAAAATTCTAGGGTCAACTTCCTCCATAAACAGCCTAACCCTCTCCTTCCATATGCCAAACCCTTCCTTCCTATAGATAGGAAGCTTATTGGCCCTTAGTTCCTTGTGGTTCACTCCTGAACCCATAAGGGTTGTCTTTCCTTGTTGACCTTGGAGATTTACTCAGACTATTGAGTCTTTAACGATTAACCTCCCTCTGATACCACTTGAAAGTCTTCTTTTCAAGGTCAACTAAATACCTAGAGGGGGGGGGGGTGAATAGGTTTTAGGCCTTCTTTTTAATTATTCAGACCTATATCTAATTTCCTGTGCTTAGTTGTTAGTTGATTTGTGCTTTCAAGAACAATCACAGGCGACACAAATATTTGTATAGTGGTTCCCCAACCTTTGATACGTCAACTGTCCCTCTCCGCCTTTCTAAAAGTGTGTTAGACAATGCTCTTCACCAATTCCTCGGCTCCTTAAGATCTTATAGCACGATCCCGCGGGACCACTCAATCTTATCCAAGACCTACAACTCAGGCACAAAGCCCTACCACTTAGATCCCAACTAGATCCTACTCTCAGATCTACAACAGATCTTACCTCAGCCTTTATAGCACAGGCCTACACTCAAATTCCCTAAAGAATCCTACCCTCAGATCCCAGATTGGATCATACTCTCAGATCTACAACAGATCTTATCTCGGCCTTTATAGCACAGACCTACACTCAGATTCCCTAAAGAATCCTACCCTTAGATACCAAATTGGATCTTATAAAGAATGTCAAAGAGATGAAATACTCAGACACCAGAGAAAGTTCTCTGTGTTTGTATTCCTCGACTGAGCAGATATCAACCCTATCTTCTTCTTCACAGCAAAAAATTGAGAAAGAAATCTTCAATTGAAGCATGACTTTTTCTGGAAGCAACTTGCAGAAAACTCTGCTTCTTCTTTTTCAAGAAGCAATACTGATCTTGCTATCGTAGATGAGTATTGCAGCAGCTAACTCTTTTTGCATTCATGTTCTTTGAATTGAACTTCTTCTGGTTTGGCAAGAAAGCGAGGAAGAAGATATCGTCCAGCTACAAGAGTGCAAATCCAAAGAACCCTAATTACATCTCTTCTTGGTGATTATGATTATTATTGTTATTGTTTTCTCGATCTGAACCTGCTCCTTTTATCGTCTGCCGATCAACGTCTCATTGAGCAGTGGGCTCCACCAGAATTGGTGGCTGTGATTTTGCCATGCAGCCACCTACTTTCCATTGATGGCTGATTCAACGGCTCTTTGCTTTGTGTGGGCCCCAATGAGAAATCTCTTTCCTCGTGCAGAAAATCATGACAGTTGGCCTCCAACGCCTCTAGCAGCATTCCCGCAACATTTAAACTTTCTTTGACTTTGTTGAATTTTTCTGACGTCACCATCTCTCTGGACTTAGACAAAATCAAGCATCAGTAGCGAAGGCATTGAGTGAATGACCATCACTCAGCGCCAAAAGACTTAAACAGAAGGTGAATTCCAGAAATCCTCAGTACGACGAACTCAGAACTCAGTTCAATGAGCTCAGAGCTCAGCTTGATGAAAAGTGAAAGCTCAGTTCGACGAACTCAGAGCTTAGTTTGACGAAATCAGAGCTCTGCTCGATGAAAAGTGAAAGCTTTGTTCAACGAACTCAGAGATCAGTTCGACAAACTCAGAGCTCAGCTTAATGAAAGTAAAAGCAATCAATGCATTTGGAATTAGCCAAATTTCTATGTCAAGAAGAACTCTGGCTCTGACTGACTAGGATTCAGTCAACGCTATAGACCCATGGCGTTGAGTGAGTAAGCATCACACATTGCCTAACTACTTAGACAGATTTTTTTCATGGCATTGAGTGAGTAAGCTACACTCAACGCCTAACTACTAAGACAGATTTTCTATCTTACGGCGTTGAGTGAGTAAGCTTCACTCAATGCCTGTGGACTTGGTCAAAATTCTACATACAATTTCTGTGGCTTTGACTGACTAGGCAGAACTCAACGATTTTACTTACCTGGTGTTGAGTGAATAGACTTCACTCAACGCCTGTGAACATAGGTAAATCTTCTGCCCTTCCAGCCAATTCTTTGAGTTCACCTGCCTAATATTTGTCACAAGGACTATCCTGCACAAATGAACATTTGAGTTTGATGAATTATTCTGATTTCGTCGAGCTCCGTTCGCCGAATAATGGTGATTTCGTCGAGTTCCATTCACTGAATAGTTATATTCATTTCCTACGTTCAGCATTTGTCTCTCTCTGTTCGACGAATAATAGTGATTTCGTCGAACTCGGTTCGACGAATTCTGTTGAACATGGTTTTTCTTAAAGGATTTTTATTTGTTCTCTGGTTCATTATATAACAAAGCTTTAGTGTCTTTATCTGCACATATGAACTTGCATGCACATCAAATACTGCTATGTCTATCTCATTGACCTGTTTGACATCATCAAATCAGGGCCATTGGGATCAATGGACCCAACAAATAGTGCTTGAACATACCTGGTTATTGCCACTATTTGTATATGCTGCTGTTTATAGGGAAGGAGAACTGCTTCCCCGAGTGAGGGGTGGGGTCGTTATAAATTGGTTAGCTAATGCTGACCGTTGCTTTGTTTGCTACGTTTTGGTGGGCCGTATTATGCATGTGCTGGAGAGACAAATGGAAAGTAGCGGGCTGAAGCCCCTTGTGCTGTGATTGGCTGCCCCTTGAAGGCTCAAAGGCAAATGTTTTACTATTTTTATGTGTGGTCGGCCTGCGTATCGATGTATGAATACACAGTTTGTAAAGGAAATTGTTGTAAGACCGTAAGGTCAAAACATGTGTTATATATATATATATATATATATATATATATATATATATATATATATATATATACAATTCCTTTGTGTATGTTAGTGGACATTCCTAGTTTATGGGTTCAGTAACTTAAATTGCTTCCGTTAGAATGCACTCCGAGTTAGGATGAATTTTAAATTGGATATGGTAACAATAAGTAACTCCTTTAACTGTTTCTGGTATATGGCATCGGGCCCCATCCGTACCTTCTATCATATGCTATGAGACGGATGTGGGTGTTACAATTTGGTATCAGATTCCCATTTCGATCTTTCTTATTCGAATTCATGTTCAAATTTTTTTAAGGGGTGGTGAACACGTGTATGTGTGCAACCGTGATAACATAAATGAACTCATGAATGTCCACTTAGGAATGAAAATACACATGTTTGAGGAACTTGCGTGTTCCTATAATTACTTTTGGCAATAGTATTAGTTTCTTAATTATGTGTTTCACGATTTTAGGCGACTAGAAGTGGTGCGGGGTAGAAAGAACCCCAGTGCTCGGTAGAGAGTAATGCACCAACAGAGGTGCCAACACTTCCTCCTTCTGCGGAAACTATACATTTGGTTGCTGAAGCCGTGTTCGCATTAATCAATACGCAACTAGGAGGGCAGAGACAACCTCCTGTCCCTGGGGTGGTCCAGGAATCGGTTGGCGTGATTGAGCATGGGGCGGTGAGATAAGTGGCCGTTGAGCCAGGTACCGTAAGGCGAGCGTTAGAAAAGCAATTAAAACACGTGATGATTTTCCATCCTCCGATGTTTGCAGATAATGGAATGCCGACACAGGCCGAATATTGGCTCTCAAGAGTAAAAAGAATCTTGACGGCAACTGAAACAGAGGAGCGTCAGAAATTCACTGTAGCTACCTTCTTGTTAGATGGTGAGGCGATAATATGGCGGGATCAGTTAGAGCTGCACCAGTTTGTTTGTCAGCCATTGATCGAGATCTCAATGGAGGAGTTCTCGAGTTGTTTTCTGGCGAGATATATTCCATCTACGCAGCGGATCGCAACGAAAAACCAATTTCAAAGGCTAACTCAAGGCGAGAGGTGTGTTGATGACTACTTGCACGAGTTTACGAGATTGGGAAGGTATGCAAGCTTTACGTTTGTATACGAGGAACGGAAGACAAATCGGTTATAACACCTCCGTACGTCACATGAAATATAATAGGGGGGTCGGAGTCCCACGCCACATTCCACAGACAGTTAGCGGGGTTACAGGTTAATATCAAAAGAGTAAACGAATCCTAACTCAGAGCATTCTAGCGGAAGCTTCATGGGTAAAATTTTAACTCAATATACACGAATGCCACTATATCATATATATCAGGAATGTTTACAAAATACACAAAAGTTCACGGCCAAAAGGCCTTAAAGTTATACTTCACAAGTGTGGTTTACAAACATCGACGCACAGGCCGGCCATACATAAAAATAGTAAAACTTCTTCACTCGGCCTTCGAGGGCTAGCATAGCATCAAGGGCTTCAGCCCGCTTTTTCCCACTCGGCTCTCCAGCACCTGCACATGAACAATCCACCACAAGGGCGACAAACAAGGCAACGATCAGCATTCAGCTGACCAATTTATAACAAACCTACCCCCTTCCCGTGGCAGCAATAGTCCTTTCCTGCATAGCATTGCATTCACAACAGATATATCACAAGAAAGTGCACTCGCACACATTTCAATATATCACAAACGTCGGCCTCATTGCCAGATGCTCCGTGCACTCAGGGCACATTATCGGTGTACCGGATCGCCTGGGTCCCACCACCGTTCAGAGGTCCTAGACTTGACGGTCAACTTTGAGCATTATTAGTCTTTCCACCGCGCAGGCCTAAGACTTTCATTATGCGCTCCAACAATTCCAATAACTTAGAATATCAGTCAAGCAGACATAACACGTGTACGGTTCAGCCTTTGCCCGTTGCTCAAATCGTCAGTTCAGAAGCAAAGACTGATGCGGGTCAGCTTCACCTTTCCCATTCGGCTCATTAGCCTTAGCTGGGCAATACAGGCTCTCAAATTTATTATGGCTCTCACGCCCATAATATGAGTTGGCCTCCACGGCTCAACTCATATGCTAGCCACACGGCTTCGCACAAAATCAGGCTGGCTCTCATGGACACCATAGTTTGGCTTATAAGGCTCACAGATTTTCATATATTTGCCCCCAGGTATCCCATAGACAGGCCTCACAATATAGCTCACTGGGAGATATCGCCTGGCGATACTCACTATTGCCCGACGATACCCAACAGTTCTCAAAACAGTGGAATTTCCTGGGTATTTTCCTGGAGCTCAACTCTAGTACTTCCTACTACTCTCATTTCACAGGTAAAAACCCTGTAAACTACTCATTTATATGCGAGGTCTTCTCCGGTTTGCAAAATAAAGAATCACCAATCCAGAACAACCTGTCCGGATGAGCTTAACACATCATGGCTATTATGTACTGTGAATTTTCGGATCTATATGCAAATCTAACCAGGGATACAACGTATCGACCCATCGGAATTCCCTTTCACTTTTCCACCTTTTGGTGGGGATTCCATGCCTATGCAAAAAGAGGACTTCACTTGCCCAAGAAGGAAGATTGTTACCCTCGTAGTTCGTTACGGAGCCATTGTGAAACTTTCTATCCGGTTGTAAAGGAGCACGTCGCTTTACTCTTCACAAATTTAGCCTCGGATCTTGCTTTCGACTATGGGATCTCCTTCAGCAAGCTATTCAAGCTCAGCTCCAGCCCTAGGCTCCAGCCCTTTGCTCTTTCTCTCAAGAACTTGGATTAAAGAAGGAGAGAGATTGAGAAGAAGAGAATGAATTCTCATTCCTCCACTCCTCTGTATAAGTGGCCTCGATATTAATCCCAGCCACAGGATCATTTCATCAAAAGGAAGCAAAGGCCTTGATTAAAGCTGACAAGTTAAAGAAAACGCTATCGCCGCGCGATGTCGATGTCGCTCGGCGACATCGACTTTTATCCGCTTTAACTCGAGTCAACCACCACTCTTCAGCCGCTCTACGAACAATCCGACACGTGTCTAACGCCGCATGGCACTATCACCCGGCTATATCCACAGTCGCCACTCCGATAGCTCACTCAACGCTTTAAGGCGTCGGGTGCGTTGAAAGTGTCGATTCTACTCAATGCGTCACTGAAAGGCGTCAAGTGATATCACTATCGCCTGGTAATACCCACTATTGCCCGGCGACAACAACCAGCAAGTTCTGTTTTCCTACTTTTGGAGTGTTACAACCCTCCCCTCCTTACAGAAATTTCGTCCCGAAATTTTATTCAGCTGTAGGTAATAAAAACAGAAATTAAAAAGTTACAACATCCAAAAATATGTTACAACATTTAACTTACATATAACTCGGGAAACTTAACATGCATGGTTTGCTCTCACTCCCATGTCAGTTCTTCTCAACCACAATTGTCCCACCGTACTTTGACCATCTCGATTATCTTGTTCCGCAGCTACTTGATCTCCGTATCCTCGATCTAAATGGGTCTAACCATCGTCGTTAGGCCATGATCGACCGGTACTCGATCATCCGCAATCACTTGAGTTGGCTCTTTCATAGCTTTCTGTAGCACCGATATGTGGAACACATTATGCAAGCCACTTAGCTCTGTCGAAAGAGCTAGCCGATAGGTTGCTTCCCCTAATTCGCTCAACCACTTCAAACAGACCGAGATACCTCAGACTCAACTTATTCAAGCGCCGAATCCTGGACATGCCTTTGAATGGTTTAATTTTCAAATATACCAAATCGCCCACTACAAACTCCATGTTTCGGTCCTTGGCGTTGTAGTACTTCACTTGCCTATCTTGGTCCACTAATAGCCTCTCTCGAATAGAGCGTATTGTCAAATTAGCATCTTCGACTTCCTTACGCTTATATAACTTAGCCTCGCCTATTTTCGCCTAAGCTAACGGTGTACGAAACTTCCTACCATATAAAGCTTCAAAGGCACCATCTATATGCTAGCTTGATAGCTATTATTGTAGGCGAACTCTATCATATAGAGATGGTCCTCCCACCTCTTCCCAAAATCTAAGGCGCACATTTAGAGCATATCCTTTATAGTTCTTTTGGTCCTCTCGGTCTGACCATACATCTGCGGATGAAAGACCATACTGAACTTCAGTTGAGTACCCAACAACTGGTGGATTAGCCTCCAATCATTCGAAGTAAAGCGCCTGTATCGATCACTGACAAAGCTACAGGGCACACTGTGCAATCGTACTATCTGCTCAACATAAAGCTTAGCCAAGATTTCCACTTACTCGTCCCTCTTGTTCAGAATTAACTGTGCTACTTTGGTCATCCGGTCTACGATCACCCATACAGAATCATTCCCGCATTGCGATCTCGACAAATCGTGCACGAAATACATTGTTATATAATTAAAATTCCATTCTATAATTGGCAACGACTTCAGGAAACCACCAGGCTTCTGACATTTCGCTTTCACTAAGGCACAATTTTGACACTTCGCCACGTAAAAAGCTATGTCTTTCTTCAAGCCCGGCCACCAGAACATCTTTTTAATGTCCTTGTACATATTTGTGCACCTTGGGTGAATTGAGTACTTTTTGAAGTGTACTTCATACATCAATTCCTCTCTTAGCTTACCCACTTTTGGGACGCTCAAATGACGATCTTTTCGCAAAAGGCTGTCTTCCAAGGAGAATTGGGAATTTGAATCATCCGCTGCATAGCATTTCAGACTCTCATCGAATTCCGTTGGTCGCTAAACCCTGTCTGCAAGGTCATACTGTACCTCTGTCCAGTTCAGAAATGCATTTGTAGTGGAATTCATATCAACATAAGAAATCTCTAAGGCCTCCAACTCCTTGATCAGACGCTCATCATGCATCTACAACCAATTTACCCTCATCGGAGTCCTACGACTCAAGACATCCGCGACTATATTTCCCTTCCCGGGAGTGTAATGAATCTTGAAGGTGTAGTTCTCGAGGAACTCCATCCACCTCCGCTGTCGCATATTGAGATCCTTCTGATCTAATAGGTACTTAAGGCACTTATGGCCCGTAAAGATATCCACTTTCACGCCATATAAGTAATGATGCCATAGTTTTAGTGCAAAGATCACAGCCGCCAACTCCAAGTCATGGACTGGATAATTCCGCTTGTGCACTTTCAACTAGCGTGAGCCATAAGCTATCACTTTGCCGAACTGAAGAAGAACGCAGCCTAAGTCGTTCCCTGGTGCATCACTATACACTTCGTAGCCGTCCGAACCACATGGCGAACTCAAGATTGGCGTTGTGGTCAAACGACCCTTTAACTCTTCAAAAGCTCGTTCACACTCAAGAGTCCAGACAAACTTCTGATCTTTCCTCGTCAGCATAGTGAGAGGTAAGGCTATCCATGAAAAGTTCTCAATGAAGCGCCTATAGTAGCCAGCAAGTCCAAGGAAACTCCTGACTTAAGCTACAGTAGATAACACAGGACACTCCCATATCACAACTATCTTCGTCGGATCAACCACAATACCCTCTCCACTAACTACATGGCCAAGAAAGGCCACTGACGACATCCAGAACCCGCACTTTGAGAACTTGGCGTAGAGTTTGTTTCTCCTCAGGGTGTGTAACACCATAAGCAAATTGTTTGCATGATATTCTTCAGACTGAGAGTACACTAATATGCCGTCTATAAAGACGATCACAAAGAGGTACAAGTACTCCTTAAACGTTCGGTGCATTAAGTCCATGAATACCAATGGCGCATTTGTTAGCCCAAACGACATTACAGTGAACTCATAATGCCCATAGCGTGTTCCAAATGCCGTCTTGGGAATGCCACATTCCCGAATCCTCAATTGGTAGTAGCCAGACTTCAAATCTTGCTTTGAGTATACCATTGATCCCACCAACTGATCGAACAAGTCATCTATCCAGGCAATCAAATACTTGTTTTTCTCTGTTAGCTTGTTCAACTCTCGATAATTGATGCATATACACAATTTTCCATCCTTATTCTTTACAAAGAGGACCGGTGCACTCCAAGGTGACATACTTGGGCGTATATAGCCTTGTATTAGCAACTCTTGCAATTGAACCTTAAGTTCCTCCATCTCCTTTGGCGCAACTCGGTACGGCGAGCGGGCCACAGGTTTTGCACCTAGCACCAACTCAATAGAGAAGTCAATCTCCCACTGGGGCAGTAACCTAGGAAGATCCTTCAGAAACACATCTGCATAATCCAATACAATCAAAACGTCACTTAAATTGGACTTCAGCTCAACAGCCTATATAAGCATGAAGTACAACTCCTTGCCCTTTCGAACAGCCTTGATTAACTGAAGAGCAGACATCAGTATCTTGCTCGATCCTCGCATACTAGCGAATTTAGTCTCTAGCCCGGTATTCTGTCCCAGTGTGACTTCCTTTGAGTTGCAATCAATATAGGCACGCTGCTCCGAGAGCCAGTTCATATCAAAGATCACATCGAACTCAGATATCGGTAACACGGATGCTTCCAATCTAAAATCCTGACTTTCTATCTACACCTCAACACAGCAAGACCTATCCGCACGCATCACACATCTGTTAGGCAATAACACTTTCAATGTATCTGTCGTCACATGAGTAGGCACTCCGATCCGTGATACGAAGTCCTCAGATAGAAATGAATGCGAAGAACCTGTATCAAACAATGCCCTCGCCAGATAGTCCCAAATAAGGACAAAGCCTATAATACTCAAGTCATATACAAGCAAATCAGAAGGTATACAGTATATAAAACATCAAAACTATATACTATTCATACCTGTGACAACATCAGCCTGTTTGATGGCCTCCTGTTATCCAAGGTTGTACACCCTTGGTTGGGCTGGAGCATCTTGGGACGCAGTGGACTCCACCACCTTTCCCTTTTCAGTATATGTTGCTTCTGCCTTCTTCTCAACCTTTGGATGACCATGCCAATAGTCTTGAGCTATATGACCAACCTTTCTACAAGTATAACATATACGTGGGCCATGCCCAGATGTTGCTCTAGACACAACTGTAGAAGGAGCCTATCCAGAAGACATGGACTTTTTGTTCCATCTCTTGCGGTTGTCAGATTTTCCAGGATGCGACACTTTGTACTCAGGCTTTGTCACAGCCAAGTCCCTCTTGCCCTACACCCTCTTCATATATTTCTCCAATGCACGAGCTGTATCCACCAATGCTTGAAAACCTTGGTTCACCAAACTCGAGAGCAGCAACCTCAGCTCATCTTGCAGTCCCTCGTAGAACCTATTAGTCTTACGCTCTTCTTCAGCGATGGTAGACCCCGCATAACGTCCTAACCTTATAAACTCATACAAGTAGGTATCAACACTACTTTCGCCCTGAGTTAGACATTGGAACTCATTTTCCATGATAATTCGCTGTGACGCCGGCAGATGCTTTGACAAGAATAATCTCGAGATCTTCGATAGTCGTCTGTCTGTCAAGTGGTGCAATTCCAACTCATCCCACCAAAGTCGAGCCTCTTCTTCCAATAAGAAAGTGGCCAAGGTGACCTTCTGTCCATCCTCTGTCCCTATCGCAATCAATATCCTCTTTACTCATGAAAGCCAGTCCTCTGACTGCGTTGGGGATCCTTCACCCGTAAATGTAGGAGGACTGAAACTCATAAATTGCTTCAGTTGTCGTTCAGCTACTCGCGTATCAACCAAAGCCTCAATAAAACGTTGGAGTTCTGACTGCCACACACCACTTGTAGTCACCTATAAGTGTAAAATAGACAATTTAGCGACTACTCAACATGGCAAACACGACTATTAGGAACGCGCAGGTTCCTCAAACAGGTGTATTTTCATTCCTAAGTGGACATTCTTGAGTTCATTTATGTTATAACGACATCACATACACGTGCTCGCCACCCCTCAAAAAAATTCTACCACGAATTCTGTGAAGGAAGACTAAGACAAGTTGATACCAAATTGTAACACCTCCGTCCGTCACATGAAATATAATAGAGGGTTCGGCCGGGGCCCCATGCCATACTCCACAGACAGTCAGCGGGGTTACAGGTTAATATCAAAAGATTAAACGAATCCTAACTCAGAGCACTCTAGCAGAAGCTTCAGGGGTTAAATTTGAACTCAATATACACGAATGTCCACTAAATCATATATATCAGGAATATTAACAAAATACACAAAAGTTCATGGCCTTAAGGCCTTATAGTTATACTTCACAAGTGTGGTTTACAAACATCGGCGTGCAGGCTGGCCACACATGAAAACAGTAAAACTTCTTAACTCGGCATTTGAGGGGCAGCATAGTATCAATGGCTTCAGCCCGTTATTTCCCGCTCAGCTCTCCAACACCTGCACAGGGATAATCCACCACAAGGGCGGCAAATAAGACAACGGTTAGCATTCAGCTGACCAATTTATAACGACCCTACCCCATTCCCGGGGCAACGGTATTCCTTCCCAACATAGAATTGCATTCATAATAGATATATCATAAGAAAGTGCACTCACACACATTTCAATATATCACAAACGCCAGCCTCACTACCAGACACTTCATGCACTCAGGGCACATTATTGGTGTACCGGATCGCCCGAGTCCCACCAACGTTCAGAGGTCCTAAACTTGTCAGTCAACTTTGAGCATTATTAGTATTTTCGGCGCGCAGGCCTAAGACTATCATTATGCGCACTAACAATTCCAATAACTTAGAATATCAGTCAGACGGACATAATGCAGGTATGGTTCAGCCTTTGCCCGTTGCTCAAATCGTCAGTTCAGAAATAAAGACTGACGCGGGTTGGCTTTCCCTTTCCCATTTGGCTCATTGGCCTTAGCTGGGCACTACAAGCTCTCAGCTTTATTATGGCTCTCATAGACATAATAGTTTGCCTCCACGGCTCAACTCAAATGCTAGCCACACGACTTTGCACCAAATCAGGCTGGCTCTCATAGCCACCATAGCTGGGCTTATAAGGCTCTCAGCTTTTCATACCTTGGCCCCCAGGTCACCCATAGACAGGCCTCACAATATAGCTCACTGGGAGCTATCGCTGGTGATACTCACTATCGCCCGACGATATCCAACAGTTCTCAAAATAGTGGAATTTCCTGGGTATTTTCTTAGAGCTTAACTCCAGTACTTCCTGTTAGTCTCATTTCATAGGCACAAACCACAGACCCCGTAAACTACTTGTTTATACATGGAGTCTTCTATGGTTCGCAAAATAAAGCATCACCAATCCAGACCAACTTGTCCGGATGGGCTTCACACATCGTGCCTGTTGTGTACTGTGAATTTCCAGATCTATACGCAAATCAAACCGGGATACAACATATCGACCCATCAGAATTTCCTTTTCTTTTTTCCACCTTTTGGTGGGGGATTCCATGCCTATGCAAAAAGAGGACTTCACTTGTCCAAGAAGGAAGATCTTTACCCTCGTAGTTCATTTCAGAGCCATGACAAAACTTTCTTTCCAGTTGGAAAGGAGCACGTCGCTTTCCTCTTCACGGATCTAGCCTCAGATCTTACTTCAACCTACAGGATCTCCTTCAACAATCTATTCAAGCTTAGCTCTAGCCCTTAGCTCCAGCCCTTAGCTCTTTCTCTCAAGAACTTGGATGAACGAAGGATAGAGAGTGATAAGAAGAGAATGAATTCTTATTCCTCCACTCCTCTGCATAAGTGGCCTTGGGATTAATCCTAGCCACAGGATCATTTAATCAAAAGGAAGCAAAGGTATTGATTTAAGCTGACAAGTCAAAGAAAATGCTATTGTCGCACGATATCGATGTCGCCCGGTGACATCGACTTTTATCCGCTTTGACTCGAGTCAACCACCACTCTTCGGATGCTCTACGGCCAATCTGACACGTGTCTAACACCACGTGGTACTATCTCCCAGCGATATCCATTGTCGCCACTTTGATAGCTCACACAATGCTTTAAGGCGTCGAGTTCGTTGATAGCATCAAGTCTACTCAACGCTTCACTAAAAGGCATCGAGTGATATCACTATCGCCTGGTGATACCCATTGTCACCCGGCGACAGCAACTAACTAGTTCTGTTTTCCTATTTTTGGAGTGTTACATCGATTCTATGAAGGGATGAGAGATGACCTGCGGTTACTTCTCTCAGGACCGATGATGCAAGGGTTTCTTACGTTGGTCAATACGGCCCGTTCCCTTGAACTAGATATGAAGCTCGTGCACCGTAATAATGACTTGGCAATGAAGAAGCCATAGTTCAAGGTACCTAATTCTTCAAAGTATGGGTATTGACGGTGGAACATGAAGTCAAAAACTTCTGAACCGACTCCTTCTACTCTTACGTCTAGAGCAATGTCTGGTAAAGGTCCACTGATTTTTTACACATGTGGCAAGCCGGGACGTATGGCCCGCAAGTGTCGGAGTGGCCCTCCAAAAGTAGAGAAAAAGATTGGTGTGACTTATGCTGAAAAGGAAAAGGCAATGGTGGAGTCAATTGCATCCCAAGCGTAACCCCGAGTTTATAATCTTGGCCAACAGGAGGCCATAAAACAAAGTGAAGTCGTAATAGGTATGAGTTAAGATACAGTTTTTATTGCTTTCCATACTTAGTACCTTGTGAATTAATTGTGTATGATTTGTTTGAATTAGGCTTTGTCTTGATATCGGGATATCCGGCACGAGCACTGTTCGATACAGGAGCTTCACATTCCTTTCTATCCGAGGACTTCGTAGTGCGTATCAGAGTGCCTTCATTTTTATTGACAGATCGAGTGAATGTGTTGTTGTCTAACGAGTACATGATATGCGCGGATAGAGCCTGCTGTGTTGAGGTGCGGATAGGAAGTCATGACTTTGTCTTAGAAGCATCGGTACTGCCAATCTCGGAGTTCAAGTAATCTTTGGTATGAACTTACTCTCGGAGCAGCGTTGATAGATTGAAACTCTAAGGAAGTACTGCTAGGGAAAAACACCAAACGTGAGACTAAATTCGCGGGTATGCGAGGAATGTGCAAGATATTGATGTCTGCTCTTCAAGTAGTCAAATCGGTTCGGAAGGGCGCAAAATTGTTTTTCATGCTATTGGAGGCTGTAGAGCCGAAGCTCATTATAAGTGATGTTCCTGTTGTATTGGAGTTCACAGATGTTTTTCCTAAGGATCTCCCCGTACTTCCACCCCAGCGAGAGATTGACTTTACTATTGAGCTGGTGATAGGTGTAAAACTTGTATCACACTCACCATACCGTGTGGCGCCAAAGGAAATGGTAGAACAGAAAGTTCAGTTGCAAGAATTGCTAGAGCAAGGCTATATATGTCCGAGTGTGTCACCGTGGAGTGCACCGGTTCTTTTTGTGAAAAAGAAGGACGGAAGCTTGCATCAATGCATTGATTATCGTGAGATGAACAAGCTGACAGAAAAGAACAAGTATCTGATTCCTCGAATCAATGATCCTTTTGATTAGCTTGTTGGATCGACTGTCTACTCGAAGTTGGATTTGAAGTCCGGCTACTGACGTTTGAGAATTCTGAAAAGTGATATTCCCAAGACAGCTTTTGGTACACGCTATGGGAATTATGAGTTTACTCTGATTCCTTTTGGACTCACTATTGTGGCATCAGTATTCATGGATCTGATGTATAGGGCTTTTCGAGAGTATCTGGACCTGTTTGTGATTGTCTATATTGACGACATTCTGGTATACTCTCAGTCTAAAGAGGAGCTTACGAAATATTTAAGGTTGATTTTGCATACTCTAAGAAGGAATCGTCTATATGCTAAATTCTCAAAGTGTGAGTTTTGGATTTCTTCGGTGGCTTTTCTTATTCATGTTGTAAGTGGAGAGGGGATTATTGTGGACCCAGTAAAGATTGCTGTGATATGAGAGTGGCTTGTACTTACTTCGGTAGCGGAAGTCGAGAGTTTCCTAGGACTTGTCGGCTACTATAGGCGCTTCGTAGAAGGCTTTTTAAGTATTGCTTTACCTATCACGATAATGACAAGGAAAAATCAGAAGTTTATTTGAATGCCAAAGTGCGTGCGATCTTTTGAAGAGTTAAAGAGTCAGCTGACCACGATGCCTGTGTTTTGTTCGTCATGTGGTACAGAAGGATTTGAGATCTATAGTGATGCATCAGGGAGAGGCTTAGTTGCGTTCTTTTGCAATATGGGCATGTGATCACTTATGGCTCTCGCCAACTAAAAGTGCATTAGAGGAACTATCCGGTTCATGACCCGGAATTGGCAGCTGTGATATTCGCTCTTAAGTTATGGTGACATTATTTGTATGGCATGAAAATTTATATCTTTACGGACCATCAATGCCTAAAGTATTTATTGCATCATATCAGAAAGATCTGAATATGTGATAGAGAAGGTGGATGGAGTTCCTTGGGGACTACACCTTTGAGATTCATTACACTCCCGGGAAGGGAAATGTAGTCACTGATGCATTGAGTTGCAAGACTCCAACACGAGAAAATTGGTTACAGATGCATGATGAGCTTTTGATTCATGAGTTGGAGGTCCTGGATATATCTTGTGTTGATTGGAGAATGAGGGCAGAAGCATGGTTGAGCTAGACAGAGGTACAAAATGACCTCGCTGACAAGATTTGACAGGCTTTGGAACTGGATGAAAGCATGACGCGCTATATGGAGGAGATAGTGGATGGGTCAAATTCCCAATTCTCACTGAACGACGGTCTTTTGTGGAAAGACGGTTTATTGTGCATCCCCAATATTGGTAAACTGCGGGAGGAGTTGATGTACGTGGCACATTTTACCAAGTACTCAATCCACCCGAGGAGCACAATGATGTTCAAGGATATGAAGAAACTATTCTGGTGGCCAGGGTTGAATAAGGACATCACACTTTATGTTGCGAAGTCCCAGACTTGCGCCTTGGTGATGGCTGAATGTCAAAAACCTGGTGGCTTCCTGAAGTCGTTGCCAATATCGGAATGGAAGTTTGATAATATCTCGATGGATTTCATACATGGCTTGACGAATTCGCAATGCGGGAACGATTCCATTTGGGTGATCGTAGACCGGTTTACCAAAGTAGCACACTTCATTCTTAATCGAAGCAACGATTTAGTTGAAATTGGCTAAACTTTATGTTGAGTAGATCGTACGATTGCATGGTGTGCCCCATAGCATTATTAGCGATAGATATGAGCGTTTCACATCAAATGATTGGAAGCTTATTCATCAACTATTGGGTACCAAGCTGAAATTCAGTATGGTCTTTCATCCTCAAACGAATGGTCAGACCGAAAGGGTAAATAGAACGATAGAAGATATGCTTCATATAAGTGCGCTAGATTTTGGGAAGAGATGGAAAGATCATCTCTATATGATCGAGTTCGCCTATAATAATAGCTACCAAGCGATTATACAGATGGCACTTTTTGAAGCCTTATATGGTAGGCGGTGTCATACTACGTTGTTTTGGGTAGAAACAAGTGAATCGAAGTTGTATAAACGTAAGGACGTTAAAGATGCGACTTCAACGATACGTTTAATTTGAGAGCGGTTGTTGATTGTGCAAGATAGGGAAGCAAAGTACTACAATGAAAAGCACTAAAATGTGGAGTTTGTAGTGGGTGATTGGGTATATCTGAAGATTAATCCATTCAAAGGTGTGTCTAGGATTCAGTGCTTGAAAAAGTTGAGTTCGAGGTATCTTGGTGCATTTGAAGTGGTTGAGAGGATTGGAGAAGCTGCCTATCAGCTGAACTCAGTGGTTTGCACGATGTGTTTCACATATCAGTGCTGCGGAAGGCTATGCAAGATCTAACGCAAGTACTTGCTGTGGAGCAAATTCCGGTCAATAGTGGGTTAACGACAAAGGTTAAGCCCATTCGAGGAAATAGAAATAAAGCGACTACGGAACAAAGAGATTCAAATGGTCATAGTCTGGAGGGACAATTGTGGCTGTGAGGAGCTGTTATGGGAGCATGAGCAGACCATGCACGAAGAGTTCCTTGAACTGTTCCTTTGAGGTACATTTGATATGTTTTGTACTTCGATAGTTAATTTGGATTTCGGGACGAAATCTATTAATGGAGGGGAGAATTGTAACGCCTCTAAAATCCCTATATAGGATAATTGGTCTCTGGAGGTTATCGCGCGGCGATAGCCTTATCGTCGGCGATAGCTTGCTGAATTAAAAGACTGAAAGCTCTGGTTGATACCGCTCGGCGGTAGGTAGGTACCGTGTGGCGGTAACACTCAACACACTCAATGAATCATTGAGTAGACTATCGCTTGGTGATAGTGAGATATCGCTTGGCAATAACAAGAGTAGTGTCGTTTAGGATAAGAGGCCACCGCCTGCGATACCGCATGACAGTAGTAAGTTATCGTCCAGCAATAGCTTTCAGATAAATGCTGTACATGAGATGAAAAAACTCACTTCTCTCTCACACTCTCTCTCTCTTTCTCTTGGTTCTTGAAGTTCTTGAGGGAAGAGGAGGAAGAAAGTCCAGTAGGCCAAGAGGAGAAGCAATCCAAGGGGTGCTTGTGATTAGAATCGTGAGTTGATGCTAGATCTGCAGAGAGGAAGCTGTGGCAATTAGTTCCATCCGGATCGAAGAATAAGGACATAGCTCCTAAGTGATCAATAAGGGTAATGAATTTCTCCTTGGACAAATGAAGTCCTCAATTTGCATACGTGTAAGGAACCCATCACCAAAAGATGAAGAAAAGAGTGTTTTTAACGGGTAGATCGTTGTGATCCCCGTTAGAATTTGCATTTAGAATCCGGAATCGAAGTATGGCATAGGCACGCTATGTGAAGCCCATCTGGACAGGTTGGTCTGGATTGGTGATATTGTTATGCTTTGCGTGCTAGAGAAGAATCTGTGGATAAATGTGTAGATAAACGTGTGAAATCCGGGGTCTAGGGGTGTGCAGGATGCTGCAATGAAGTACTGGAGATAATCTCTAGGAAAACACCCAAAATTAGGGAAGTAATGAAACTCTGTTACCTATCGTGCGACGATAGTGATTCTGCCGGTAATAGTACCCAGTGAGCTACAAAATTAAGGAAGCAATGAAACTCTGTTCCCTATCATGCGGTGATAGTCATACCGCCAGCGATAGCTCACATTGAGCTATATTTGGTTGGAGCCTGTCTTTGGGAGACCTGTGGGCCTTTATATCTTTGTATGATATGTGTGTGAGGACTTAAGAAGTTCTGCGGTCTATTAGCGAGGACTTAAGAAGTTCTGCTTGGGCACAAAGGGGATGCCGACCCGCGTCTTGCCACGAGGGCCTTACGATTTGAGCAACGGGCTTGGCTCACATGCACCCACCTTATGGAGATCGACTTGGAGTGAGTCACTAGATTGGATCTGAAGGTAATAGAACTCCTTTAACTTTGTCAACTCATAGGAAGAAAAGAGAAATGCTCAAGTTTTGACCATCAAGTCTGGGACTGTGGATGGTGGTTGTACCCGGGAGATCCAGTACACCGAGAATGTGCCCGAGTGCATGGGGCGTGTGGTCGATCGAGCCTGCATTTGTGGTGAATTTTGCTTGAATGCACCTGGTTATTGCCACTATATGTATATGCTGCTATTTGCAAGGAAGGAGAAACGCTGCCCCGAGTGAGGGGTGAGGTCATTATAAATTGGTTAGTTAATGCTGACTGTTGCTTTGTTTGCCATATTTTGGTAGGTCGTGCTATACAAGTGCTGGAGATCCAAATGGAAAGTAGCGGGCTAAAGACCCTTGTGCTGCGATTGGCTGGCCCTCGAAGGCCCAAAGACAAATATTTTACTGTTTTCATGTGTGGCCGGCCTGCGTGTCGATGTATGAATACATAGTTTGTAAAGGAAACAGTTGTAAGACTGTAAGGTCAAAACATGGGTTTTATATATATCATTCCTTTGTGTATGTTAGTGGATATTCCTGGTTATGGGTTCAATAACTTAAATTGCTTCCACTAGAATGCACTCTGAGTTAGGATGCATTTTAAATTGGATATGGTATCAATAAGTAACTTTTTTAACTGTCTGTGGTATATGACATCAGGCTCCGACCGGACCTTTTGTCATATGCTATGAGACTAATGGGGGTGTTACATAAGACCCCCCCCCCAACCGAAACACAAAACACGGCCGAGGGGAGTCTTATGCCCAGAACATCCGACTTGCGATAGAGTCAACACACTGGTTGACCGGTATTACAAGGCGCCTATTTTGCCGGCTCTCACAAATATCATCATTGCCAACCCAACATAAAGAAATGTACAAAAGTCAAAATCCACACTAGTATAAGTCCAAAAAGATTACAGTAGTAATAAGAAGCTATAACAACTACTTTAATATCAGAGTACACAAAAATTGCCCGAAGGCTATATAACAATGCTCAAAACTCACATCGGTAACCGACAACAACAAGGGTATCATTGTATCAGGCACTGTCTCCTTGGCCTTGCTGCCCTCCTGCATAACCTATTACTACGGCTCAATCTGTTGGGTGTCCTCCTAAAAAGGTAGTAGTAGTAACCATTAGTCATAAAGACTAAGTGGCTATCTCATCCTCTCACCTTGAAGGCTCTTAGGCACCGGGCGGGAGAAAGGAGAGGTACAATATATGTATATAACTGTAAGTACAAGCAGGTGGTATGTCTCTACATATCATAAATGTAATAGTAGCGATGTATAATAGTAATAGCATCATTCTACACTAATAATTCACATAAGGGCAAGATCAATAAGCTATAGTATAAAATACTACAACAGGAATATAACTTAAATTATAAAAATGCTTATACAAATTTATAAGTTAAGCATCGGCTTAATAGAAAGTAATTCATCATATAAAAGTGCTCATACAAACATATATGATGAGTATCTTGTGTGATGCAATGCGATGATGATTTTTGATGCACCCATACAACTCATGCACTCTGTTTGCTATGTCGACACAGTCCTTTAGTGAAATTCTTTAATTTTAAAATAGCTAGCAACCTAGAGGGGTGGGGGGTGAATAGGTTTTCTAGTTTTTATTATTATCTTTTAACTTAGTGTGTAGTTAGTTAATAGTTTAAAGCTTTCAAGACAATCCACAGAAGTACACACAGAATTTATAGTGGTTCCCCAGATTATGGGTACATCAGCTCTCCTCCCACCTATCTAACTTCTTCTTGGACTAGGCACTTCTCCAAAAATTGAGCTCCAAGGAGCTTACACCTCAGATCCTGTAGGATCTCACAGTCTCCTCCAAGACTTACAACTCAGGCACAAAGTCCTATCTCAAAGCAAATTTGCTCCTACAACTCAGTGATCAATGATCACTTACCTCAGACTTGAACTCAAGTCCTACAACTCAGGCTATGGAGGATAGCCCTACCTCAGAGAGAATGACTCTCCTATAGCTTAGGCACAAGTCCCTACATTATATCTAAATCTAGATCCTACACTCAGACCCAAAGGTCCTACACTCAGAGAGTATGACTCTCCTACAGCTCAGGCAAAACTGCCCTACCTCAGGCACAAAGGCCCTACAGCTCAGATCCAAAAAGGATCCTACCTCAGACCCAAAGGTCCTAAACTCAGATCCAAAACTGGATCCTACACTCAGGCAAATCTGCCTTACCTCAGACACAAAGGCCTTACAACTCAGATCCAAAAGGATCCTATATAAATGAAATTGATTTGTGTTAATTAGACACAGAAATATCTCCGTGTCTTCCCCTTGAGCTGAGTTATCTCAGCCCTAACTATCTTCTCAGCAGCAAGAATAATGTCTTCAGTAAATAGCTGCTTCTGCTGTAAGTAACTCAAAAATGTTTCTGAACTTTGCTGAAGAAAACTGAAGATTTGCTAAGTCTCGAGTACATCTAACAGCTAACCTGAACCTGCAGAGAACTGAAGGCTCTACTCTCTTCTTTATCAGAACTTGATCTGAACTTACTATAGTAAAAGAAAATGCTAAAGCTATCTAGAATGAACTTTTAGATCAACTAGATTAACTTCAAGCTTTTTTCTCAACAGTAATGGCGAGGAAGATGAAGTCCAGCCGCAACTTTTGAAAAAAATAAAACCCTAAAAGTTAAGTTCATCTCCCAGAAGCTGTCCCTTTTATCTTCTGCCGATTAACGGCTCCAAGAAGCAGTAGGGACCACCTATTGTTTACAGCTACACCATGCTTTAACGAAAGAAGACGTACAGTAGGCTTTCGGCACCATTTGGCGTATTTTGTTGCTTTCCCGCAAGTAATTTGAACTTGGTTGACTTTCGTTGAATTTGGCTGACGTCATCAGTTATGGACTTAGCCAAATTCACAGAATCACTCCAAGCATTGAATGCGTTGAGTGAACTGGTTTCACTCAACGATTCTGGACTTAGCTTATTTTACATCTCATTCGACATCCATGATGTTGAGAGCGTTGAGTGGTTGGCCTTCACTCAACTCCATTTGCCTTAGCCCCTTCTAAACTCTACGAACAACTGAGGCATTGAGTGAACTGGCTTCACTCAACACTTCTGTACTTAGAACCATTTTCTCTGTATGGAGGAGTTGAGTGAGTTGACTTCACTCAACGCTTCCTGCTTCTGCCTCAACATTTGACTAAGGCATTGAGTGAACTGGCTTCTTGCAATGCTTCTAGACTTAGTCTAATTCTGCCCTGTCTTCTGGCTTTGACTGCTTGAGCTTGTCTCAACGCTATCTGCATATGACATTGAGTGAACTGGCTTCACTCAACGCCTGTGGACTTATACGGATTTTTCTATCCAACTTTTTTGGCTTTGACTGAGGCAGTATGGTGTTGAGTAAATTGGACTCACTCAATGCTTATGGAATTAACTGAATTTTTTTTTCCAGAAACTCTGGAGCTTTTACTGAGGTAGCTATACTCAATGAATTATGCTCCATGGCGTTGTGTGAGTTGACACCACTCAACGCTTTTTGCCTTAGTCATTTTTCAGCTTCCCTACTTCTTAGGATTTGACTCTTCAGTTTTTTCTCAGCTCTTTTAGTGTATGTCATTGAGTGAACTGGCTTCACTCAATGCCTGTGGACTTAGTGAGATTTCTCTGTCCAGCTTCCTTCCTTAAGGCATCTGGCGTTGAGTGAGCTTGCTCTACTCAATGCCTGTGGACTTGGACAAATTTTTTGTCTCTCCACATTCCTATCTTATGACCACCTGTCCAATCAATGTGATAAGGACTAACCTGCATGCATGAACTTGAACATACATCAAATACAACTTTATGTATATCATTGGCATGTTTGACTTCTGCAAGTTTGACTTCTACAAGTATGGGATATTGTGAGCAATGGACCCAATAATCTCCCCTTATTTGAAGAAGTCGAAACTCCCAATCAAAACTCTGAGTCAATGATATACACATATATATGTAGCAATAAAACATTAACTTGGAAAATTTAAAATAAGAGAACAAGTTATAGTTGCCACACTTTCTTGCTTGCAGAGTGATCATCATCACACCTGCTCCCCCTAAATTGTTGCTACATGGTGTTGATCATCTTGATCATTACCTTCTCATAGATCTGATACCACTTGTATCTCCACTTATATCTGATACCACTTGCATCCTCCTCCTCCTGTCCTTTGATACCACTTCATATCCTTCTCCTCCCCCTTTTTGACTTCTGTAAATAGTCAAGGGGGCTCCTGTTATCTACTGCCCCTTTTTGAGTACAGATAAGCAACTCTTGTTGCAGTTGAACCACTTGAGAGTGTTGGAGGTGTGATGCTCCTTCTTCACAGGATACCATGTGAATCTACCTCTTCAAGTGCTAGACTTGCTCCCCCTTAACTAAATACCCTTCTATCATACTTCCGGGTAGACACTTTAGTCTAGACTAGTATGGATAGTCTTCAAACACTTGAAAAACATTATACCATTGGAGGTATATCACCTAAAAGATCTTAATCTCACTGAAGGTCTTTTCCACCTGTAAGAAGTAGTACAACCTGCAACAAAGAACAACATGGGGAGCAACTGAAGCTATACCAGGTTCAACATACCCAATTCAAACTTGAAGGTGTTGAACCTTGCTTCATCTAGTAGCTTAGTGAAGATGTCAGCCACTTGGTTGTCTGTAGGGACAAATTCAAGGTTGATATTTTCACATTCCACATGCTCCCTAATGAAATGATATCTAATCTTAATGTGCTTAGTCCTACTATGAGAGACAGGATTCCTACGAATTGAGATTGCACTAGTAGAATCACAATATAAAGGACTTCTACTTATCTGGAGGTTATAATCCTGGATCTGATACTGGATCCACAACAACTGAGCACAACAGCTACCTGCTGAGATGTACTCTGACTCTGTAGTTGAGAATGCAACACTTGTTTGTTTCTTACTGCTACAAGACACTAGTCTTCCTCCCAAGAATTGACAGGTGCCAGAAGTGCTCTTCCAGTCCTCTTTGTAGCCTGCAAAATCTACATCTGAATAGCCTATTAGTTCAAATTCCCCATTTCTAGGGTATCATAGGCCAAGATCTGGTGTGCCCTTAATATACCTCAAAATCTTCTTAGCAATAGAGTAGTGAGATTCTTTAGGGCAAGCTTGATACCTAGCACAAACACATGTAGCATACATAATGTCTGGCCTACTTGTAGTAAGATATAGAAGGGAGCCAATTATCCCTCTATATAAAGTTTCATCAATAGGTTTCCCTACTTCATATTTGTCTACATGCATACTTGATCCCATGGGAGTTCTCATTGTGGAGGCATTCTCCATACCAAGCTTTTTGATCAGCTCCCTAGTGAACTTAGACTGGGATATAGACAAGCCATCATCAGTCTGTCTTACTTGGAGGCCCAAGAAGAACTTAAGTTCACCCACACTGATCATCTCAAACTTCCCTTGTATATGTTTGGCAAACTTCCTGCAAAGGCTGTCATCAGTAGATCCAAAGATTATGTCATCTACATATATCTGGATTAGGATGATCTTACCCTTAGATTCTCTTAGGAATAAGGTCTTGTCTATCTTCCCCCTTGAGAATTTATTCTCAATAAGAAAGCTAGACAATGTCTTATACCATGCTTTAGGGGTTTGCTTCAAGCCATATAAAGCTTTCCTAAGTCTATAAACTGAATTAGGTGAGTTAAGAATAACAAAACTTGGAGGTTGCTCAACATAGACTTCTTCCTTTAAGTCACCATTCAGGAAGGTTGACTTCACATCCATTTGGTAGACTTTGAATCCCTTGTGTGCAGCATATACAAGGAACAGTCTGATGGCTTCCAATCTTGCTATAGGGGAAAAGGTTTGATCAAAGTCAACACTTTATTCTTGTTTGTACCCCTTAGCTACTAGTCTAGCCTTATTCTTGATTATAATGTCATTTTCATCACGTTTATTCCTGTAAATTCACTTGAATCCAATGACATTATGTCCTTCTGGTCTGGGAACCAACTTCCAGACCTTACATCTTTTAAACTGGTTCTGTTCTTCTTGCATAAAAATAATCCAGAACTGATCTATGTTGGCCTCTTCAAATTTCTTTGGCTCAACTTGTGACAAGAAAGTTGCATACATTGTTGTATTAAGGCTCTTGATTCTTGTCACCACTACTTGCTCTGCATCACTAATGATTTGGTGTCTTGGATGATCTCTTAGATGCCTGACTGCTAGTGGCAATCTTGCTTCAGGATCTGCTTCAGTAGTAGCTTCTTGTTGGTCATCATCCACTTCAATTGTACCTGGTACTTCTTCTTGAATTTCTACTTTATCTTAGATAACTGGAGCATCTTCCTTGATGGTTAGTTTGAACATCATATGTTCTGTACCTATAATACTAGAAGAGGAGCTTGACAGCTCACTGTTAATCATGGTAGACTCATCAAAGACTACATGTACAGACTCTTCTACAACTTGGCTTTTCAAGTTGTAGATCTTATAGGATTTTTTATGATTTCTATACCCAACAAAAATCCCATTAAAGGGCTTGACAAAAAACTTAGTCACATACTTTCCATTATGAATCACATAACACTAACTACCAAAGATTCTTAGATAGCTTAGGTTTGGTTTTCTGCCCTTCAAGATCTCATAGGTAGTCTTCTTGTGGATCTTGATGATAGAGGCTCTATTGAGGAAATGACATGCAATGCTTACTGCCACAACCCAAAAATATTCAGAGAGAGATGTGTCACTCAATAATGTTCTTCCAGGCTCTATGAGATTCCTATTTTTCCTCTCAATAATCCCATTTTGCTGGGGTGTTCTAGGTGAAGAAAATTCTTGATGAATCCCATGCTCTTCACAGAACCTTGTCATGCAATAAGACTGGAATTCAGTCTCATGGTCACTTCTGATTTTTACCACAGTACTATCAACCTCATTTTGAATTTGCTTGACAAACTTCACGAAGACATCAAAGGTTTCATTCTTTTTCTTAACAAAGAATATCCAAGTAAACTTAGAATATTCATCAACCACCATAAGGGTATAGACTTTCCTACCAAAATTATGAACGGGCAAAGGACCAAACAAGTACATATGTAAGAGGTATAAATACCTTACAGAGTCTTTGGTCTCAATGCCCTTAAAGGAGGTCTTGGTCTATTTGCCCTTTTGGCATGCAGAGCAGATACCCTCCTTAGTGCACTTCATTTTAGGCCCATTCATAACTAGCTCTTGACAAAAGAGCTTTGCCAATAGTCTTGTAATTTAAATGAGCTAGCCTCATGTGCTATTGGACACAATATGAGACTTTCTCATTTGCTACTAGACAAATAGGAGAGTCTGTATCTAGACACAGAAACTTTAAGCAATAAATATTCCCACTTCTAGTGCCTGTCAAGATGATCTCTTAATCTGACACTCATCCTTGTGGAAGACAATAACATAGCCAAGATCAGAGATTTGGCTTATGCTTATAAGGTTGTGTTGCAATCCTTCAATATAAGCTACCTTTGTGATGGTGGTTATGCCATTGGTAATCTTGCCATATCCTCTTATCACTCCTCTATCTGAACCAACAAAGATAACCTTGGGTCCATCTTTCACTGGAGTGAACTCCTTAAAATTGCTCCTTGTCCCAGTCATGTGCTTGGAATAACTACTATCCAAGTACCATATTGGGGTATGGCAACTTAGACTAACCTCCAAGACATAAATCAGTTAACCTTAGGACCCCAATGCTAATTGGGTCCTAGGTAAATGTTAGTCTGAAACTGAACATGTCCACCAATAGATTTTCTGACTGGTGGATTGACTCTAGCTATGACCACACTTGGGTTGTGCCAGCAGTCAATGGCATAATGGCCTACCTTGCCACAACACCAACATTCATGAATGTTGTATCTTCTTTTCTATGTAGGCCCTGCAGTTGGGTTAACTACTATCTTGAGAGAAGGAAGAGGTGCATCAGCCTTTTTTAGATTCCTCTCAGCAAGGATTTGACTGAAGGTAAGTCTTCTAGCTGGCTTATTTGGCCTGCTCTGAGTGCCATCATCAGCACTTTTCTTTTCAGAAAGCATGCTCTTGATTGCATCAGAAACAACCAAATCAGGCTTACTAACAGATTGACCCTTGGTCCAATTCTTTACTAACAGATTCTGAACCTTGGCTGCAGCCATATTCTTGAGGGTGGGGGCTGGAGTACAAAAAATAAATGGTCCATGATGGGCCTTTTTACTTTGCACATGGGGAGCCTTGTAGGCATTCATTCCCCTACCATAGCTTCCACCACAGTTGATAACATCTTTGTTCCCACTTGTGGAAGCACCATTCATACAGTGACCATAGATAATTTCTAGGTCATACCTGTTTGAAGGGTTTATCACCTTCTTAAAAGGGATAGGTGGCCTTGATGCCATTGGTAGAACTAGAACTATCCCTTTCCCTTTGGGATGGGCCACACTTGTGTTACCCTTGAAGCCCAACCCCTTCTTAGCCTTCTAAGAGGAGGTGTCTATCAAGGGCAACACTGTTTTGGGCTTAGAGAAACTAGCCATAATTCTCTTCTCCCTCTAGAGCTTCTCTTCAAGATCTCTAATGAGACTATGCTTGAACTTGATGGTGCCAATCTGAATGATAGTGATGTTTTTTAGTTGGCTTACTTCCTTATCTTTCTAATTCAGCAAGGATGCTGTCTCAGCTTTCTTGGAAGCAGCTAGTTGAAGACATCCAATCTCCTCAGCTTGCTTCTTAGACAACTTCTTGCACCTCTTAATGGCATCCAGAAGTTCACCATACCTGTCAATCAGTTGATTGACATCACCTTCTGATACTGAATCATCTTCACCACTGGATGAAGAAGCTTCTGTACAATGACTAGTCTCATACCCAAACTTAGAAGAAGAACAAGATATAGACAGTACCTTGCTTTGACCAGGCTGATCCTGGCTGGATTCCTTATTAGTCATTGCAATCAGCCTATAGCAGCTGTAGGCATCTTTGTCCTCATCATCCTCCTTTGAGTCACTGTCTGACAGTGTTAGAGGGGCCCTGATGCCTATCCTTGCTGTAGGATAGTCTTTATCTGCTGCTACAACTTCTCTTTCAGCAGCAGCAGCAACCAGCCCAATATTGGTTTCTTCTTCTTCATCATTAGATTCTAATGAAGATGTGTCTATCCAGCTCTTCTCCTTCTTAGCAATGAAGGACTTTTCCTTCTTCCCCTTATGCTGGTGCTATTTCTTCTCCCCAGCCTCCTTCCTCTTCACTGGGCAGTCAGCTATCAGATGCCTTGGTATGCTGTAATAGTAACAGACAACTTTAGAGAAATTATATTTACTAGATTTAGAATCATATCTGTCAGCCATGGAGAGATTCTTCCTGTGATGAGAAGAGATGGAAGGTCTGCTCTTCCACTGTTTCTTCTTCATCAGCTTATGAATGTGCCTGGAGAAGGCAGCAAAGTCCTCATCAGACATGCTGTAGTCTGATGCATCTAACTCTGAGTTGTCTGAATCAGCTGGTCTTCTTTGAGGAGAGTGAATCTTCTCCTTACTCTTCCTGATGCTATCTGCTCCAAAGGCCAATGAATTTTCCTCGGCTTGGGATTTGTTGGTGGCCTCCTCCTATTTCCTGGCAGCTAGCTGCATCTCATAAGAGTGCAGCTTTCCAAACAAAATTTGGGGAGGAGTATCAGCTAGCTTGGCCACTTTTTTGATAGCACATATCTTAGTGTCCTAGTCTCTAGTGAGATACCTTAGGAACTTGTCATAAATCTCATAATGACTGAAGACCTTCCCATAGGTCCTCAGTTCATTTATGATCCTGAAAAATCTTTCATAGCAAGCAACTATGTTCTCTTTCAGGGATTTCCTAAATGCCTCATACTCTTGGTTGAGCATGGAATTTCTGTCATCTCTTACCTCTTCAGTACCCTCCATATAGAGCATAAGAGTGTCCCACATCTCTTTGGAGGTCTGGTAGTGAACCAAATTCTGAAAGATTGAATCATCTATGACACTAATAACAATGTTGTGTGCCCTCTTGTCAAATATAGCTAAGATGACTTCATCCTTTGTCATCTATGAATATGTCTTGGGTGTCTAGATACTGGCATCCAGAACTGAGACCTTCATAGGTATGTAAGATCCCTCTTTGACAGTCACAAAGATCCTTAGGTCAGAGGCTTACATAAATAGCCTCCCTCTCTTTCCAGATTCCAAAACTCTCCTTCTTGTAAATGAGGAGTTCCATGGAACCTAGCTCCTTATGGTTCTCTCCAGAACCCATAAGTACAGAACTGTATCTACCTTTGGAGATCACTCAGACTGTTAAATCCTTTTTGAGCAACCTCCCTCTGATATCACTTGAAAGTCTTTAATTTTAAGTAGCTAGAAACCTAGAAGGGGGTGAATAGGTTTTCTTGTTTTTATTATTATCTTTTAACTTAGTTTATAGTTAGTTAGCAGTTTAAAGCTTTCACTCTCATCCCACCTATCTAACTTCTTGTTAGACTAGGCACTTCTCCAAAAACTCAGCTCCAAGGAGCTTACACCTCAGATCCCGCAAGATCTCTCAGTCTCGTCCAAGACTTACAACTCAGGCACTGTTGGGTATTGTATCAACAATTACCTGGATTTGAAGAAGACTCCACTCAAGCTAAGATGGATTCACAATGTATTTGACGATCTTCTATCAAGTTGTGCTTGCAGCTATTCCATACTAAGTACACACCAATATCAGGGTGCAGTGGGTCAATATACACGGGTCTGCGCAACGTAATACCTCGTTGAGCATATCAGTGTGTTGACTCACGTGTGCTCTCTCTATTGGAGTGTACTTATTTTCAAGTATAGAGTTAAGACAGATCAAGAGCAGAAGAAGGAGCAAGGATGGGTCAAAGACCAAGTCATCAATGGAAGGAAGAGAAAATTCTTCTAAGTCAAAATTGACGGGAATCACTAAGTGATTCTCGCCGACTTCGACGAGAATCGTTTGTGATTCCCGCCGATTTGACGAGAATCAGTCTGCATTCCCGTCGACTTCTTCCAGCTATCAGTTTTCCAAATAGAAATTCTGCCAAGGCAGAATCGACGGGAATCACTAAGTGATTCTCGCCGACTTCGACAGGAATCGTTAGTGATTCCCGCCGATTCGACGAGAATCAGTCTGCATTCCTGCCGATTTCTTCCAGCTGACAAAGTTTCCAACTGGAATTAGGCCAAGGCAGAATCGACGGGAATCATGAATGATTCCCGCCGATTTCGATGGGAATCACCAACGATTCTAGCTGATTTTGCCTTTGGCAATTTTCCTCCGTTCGCTGGACCAAACCAAGAGGCCGTGCGCTGTTTTGGCCGGGGATAGGGTTTCTCCTTGTGCGTCCCATAACGGACTTTAGTGTTGGCCTCAGGTATAAATACTCGCGTATTTTGAACTTCTACAATAACTCATTCACGCGAAATCAAAAGCTGCCGACGTCGTGCCCTAGCCGATCGCGGAAACCGCCGATCGCCTGTAGCCGCTCGCAAGTTCATCGTCGTCATTGATCGTTGATCTCAGTGCTTCTTTGATCTTCCGACAATATTACTGAGGCAAGCCGAGAGTCTCACGAATCTCTCTTGAGATCTCTTGTCTCTCGATTCGTTGAACAAGACTAGTTCTTCATTCCGAATCGGTGGAGACGATTTATCCAACTGAGATAGTTCGTAGACCTTGCATGCCTCGTCAAGAAGTTTGGATCTACAAAGTATCGCAGCTGCAATCACTTGCCGCCGCCGATCTTGCCAAGATCCTCTCCAAGAGAGAAATCCGGTTGTGGATTCTTCGTAATCTTCAAGCAAGCTTCAAAGTACGAAGAAGGACATCGAGATCTCCAAAAGCGTTGTTTGTATTTTCTTTTACATTCTTTTTGGTTTATTGTAAAGGAATTTTTATTCCTAGGTGTAAGGGCTGGGTGCAACCCGTGGTGGTGGAGTTGTGACTCCTTTGTTGGAAGAGTTCCTTCCGTAGTGTGAGGATTGGATTTCAATCTATTTGGAGAAGTGACCGAGTCATCCCTTGGTGGGAGATATGTCGAAGGGGGAAAGTGGACGTACCCAAATTGGGGAACCACTCTAACTCTTTGTGTGTTTTGTGTGCTGTGTTTGTTAATTTGTGCAGGTACATTTAATTCCGCAAAAGACTGCACAACACCTATTCCCCCCCCCCCATAGGTGGATTTAGTCGACACTAGAAACTTTCAAGTGGTATCAGAGGGAGGTTACTCATCAATAAGGTTAACACCTTGAGTAAGATCCCGTGTCAAGTGTCAAGAAGAAAACAAGACTCAAGCATGGAGTTGTACACTGATGTCTCTCCCCTGAGACTACCTGCATGCACAAAAGAATATTTTCCCATCTGGAAAATGAGAGTTCAGTTTCATCTGGAAGCCATTGACCCCCGTGCTTTATTCATTATGGAAGAGGGTCCCTTCATTCCCATGAAGGCTTCTGACTCTGGAGAAGATCTCCAAATACCTAAGAGTACCGTAGAGATGTCTGAAACTGAGCTCTCACTATTCAACTTAGACAAGCTGGTACAACAGATCATCTCTGATATTTGGTCAGGATCATCTCTTACAAGATTGGACAAGTATAAGACTGCAAAGTCCATATGGGAAACAATCTCTGATCTCATGGAGGGAAAGAAGATTGCCTGGAATGAATGCCAGCAAGAAGATGAAGCATATGTGGGGGTCCTCATCTCTGAAGATGAAAGTCAAGAACAACCTGTGAATATCAGGGCTCCTATTTCTCTATCAGAGACTGAAGAAGAGATTGAGGAATGCAGTTGTGATGAAGCTGAAACATCAGTATCTGAAGACCATAACTCTAACCCTGATCAGCCCAATCAGGATCAGGTATCTTCCTCTTCATGCTCCTTTCCCCTTGTATCTCCTGAAGACAGGAGAAGTTCAGAGGTTTGTCCATCAATTGATGCAAGGGAAATTGACAGTTTCAATCAAAAGATTGAAACTCTTGATTCCCTTCGTAGTGCCCTTCAGAAGAGCAACTTGCTTGTTGAGAAACAAACTATGGAAATTGCTCAGTTGAGGACCATGATGTAAGACCCCCCCTTTTCTTTTTTTCTTTTTCAACCACCAGGGTCTTAGGCCCAGAATCGCCGCTTTGCGGTGACACCTTCACGTCCTGAAGGGTCATCACCACAAGGCGCCGATTCTGCCGGCCAATTCGATCACAGAAAGGAAGCACAATAATAGAAGTAAGAGCAATGCAGTCCACAATAATAAATCACATATATAGAAATAAATCTCCACGAAGGGAGTGTCCACAGAAAACATCAGAGTACTATAAATGCGGGCTTATGCCCAGTACAAAATGTCGTCACTACAAGTCTCTCATACAGAAGCAAAAACAGGAACTACTCAGAGTCGAGACTCACGGTCCCGACTGTATGAACTCCGGAGCTAGACTGCCCCATCTCCAGGCGCACCGATCTCTGGGGCTGCTCCTCCATGCTGGGCTCCACGATCCCCTAAATGATGCGGTTCGAAAACCGTTAGTCATAAAGACTAAGTCCTATCATCCCCTACCCCTTCCCCCATGGCTCCTAGGTACCGAGCGGAGAGGAAGAAAGGGAAGGACATGAAGGTAGAGATTAATCAAGAAACAAATGGCAGCGGAACTAATCTAGCAATTCTATAATAGTATGACAGAATCAGAAAGTTAGAAAAGTAACCTTAACTTATGTGCGAAAACGCATAAGCCAAGGGATCTTCTGCAAGGCTCCCATCGTATAGAGTGTCCCATACCACCTATACGTTGGGGTGTCGGTTATCAAACAACAGCACATGTTTATATATTGAAATTAACCATTGATTTATAAACTTGCCCACACAAGCTTATAGACCAAGGGGTCGTTTTGCAGGTCCTAATGTATAAGCGTCCCATACCACTTATACTTTAGGTGTCAGGGTTAAATGAATCGATTATGCTATGACATGCAAGTGGGTATGATGAAACATGCAAGTGCAACTCACACACCCGACTCTGTGCACACAGACCTTTAGTTCCCCCTTTCGGAGCCGTTACCTCCCAGGATACCTCCGTAGTGGCGGACGGAAGCGGTGGGTTGGGCCTCGCCCACCTCAAAACCAGTAAAAGCACCACTGGTCTGACCTATCGTATGCCTCAACGCTTGGTGCACTAAGCGGACGCCTGCGTACTCTTGCCGGCTGGCGCACCGGACTTCTATTGGCGAAGTGCTAATCACCCCGCCGAGTCAACGATATCGGTGTCGGTGCAATCGAACTCCCCGATATCGAAAAACCCACCACCTTAACTTTTCCTATCTTATGCACATGCAAGTTTATTCGTAAACACACAAAACCGAGCCGAAGCTCCTCGGACCAAAACGTCCGTCTCCAAACCAACCGAGCCGAATCTCCCCGGACCATCCCGTCCGTCTCTTAATCAACCGAGCCGAAGCTCCCCGGACCATCCCGTCCGTCTCTGAACCAACCGAGCCGAAGCTCTCATCAATCTTCCTGTGCCAACAGTGTTTGTGAAAAGTGCAGCCCTAGTTATTAAGTTACTCTTGTCGGTTTGTTATTACAGTTTACGTTAGCCCAGGACTGCCCCCAGTATTCCCCGTGAAGGGCTCTCAAGGGGCACTAGGAACCAAGACGGCGGCATTACGGCCCGAAGTTCCCTTTCGCAAGGCACTTATTGTTATTGGTTTATCTCCCTTAACCCGATTCCCTTCTCATATTACGATAGACTATCCTAGGGTGATTTTTAACCTTCCTCTCTTCGGGAAAGGCGATCTTTCGCCGAAACCCGAGCACCTCTTAACTCTAGCTATCACCACTTCTCACTACTCTTTATACCTTCTTATTGTTATTTCCTCCACCATTGCCCACCCAGACAATATGATTAACTCCAATGTCTTCCTCAGATCATGTCCTATTGCATTTCACAAATTGCTATATGCAGACCGACCTAGACTATATGTCGAACCGGTTATGCAATGATCCAATACTCATCCAAATGCCCTAAATTATTTACTGGAGACTTACCATGATATAAATGACCTAAATCCAGAAAATGGAAATTTTCATAATTTATTTGGCATTAAATTAAATTCATCGAAAATCCCAAGGGCTACCAGTTTGAACATGAACTACCCTAAGTTCTCATGCAAGATGTCCAGAAAATTTATGACAAATAGTAGGTTATCTCTGTAAGTTAAATCCAAGGTATCATAATTTTTCTATCATCAAAAGGGCATTAAAATTATTTTAGAATAATCTCCATCTTTTGTTATTTATGAATCAAGTACAGATAATATTCTTCCAAAAATTACAAATAATTTATGACATGCAGATAAAGGCCTAAAATTAGCACTGGCCCAGTTTCATAATTTTTCAGTAATAAAATCATCCCTAAATAATTTTTCAAGCATAGAACCCTTTTTTAACTTTTGTGAAGGAAGTATTGGATGTTCTCATCTAAAAATTATATAAAAATTCAGGGGTAATCATTCTGTTCTAAAATCTATATCTCCAAAATTTCATGAGATTTTAATGAACAGAGATTCCTAAATAATTAAATCATCATCTAAGGCCATAGCAAGCTTTACAAATGAAGTGCTAGCAATAATCAACATAAAATTCCAGAAAAATTGCTATAAGTTCTACCTGATCCAAAACTCACTCTGCCCGAATTTCACAGTTTTAAGTAAGGTTCAGTGACTGATTTTACCTATTTGATATTTTACCCTAAAACTAATGTTAGGGTTTTAAGGTATCTACTTGCCTCCAAATTCCCCAAGATTACATCCGGACCATTCTTATCAAGCTTTTGTCTACTCTACAGAGTTACAAGGCAAAACAAGAGCAATTGCCCCCATGTCCTTCACAACCCTCAAAACCCTTCATTTAGGGTTTGAGCTTGGATCCTAGGGTAAACCAACCCTAAACCTCACCGTTTTTCTCCAAGCAGGTTATAACACTCTTCTAAGTCAGAGATCAGAAAATCAGCCTCTGTTGAGGTGATTTGACCTTTCCAAACTCTTAGTGCACTTTTTACTAAAAGGTGTCTCACTAATGCCTAGTTAAGGGTAGAAGATTTCCTACCCAAAACTCCTCCAAATCAGTTGGAATTTTGTACAGACTTATGTTTTATAACCAGGGACCACTCACAAAAATTTGGGAGGGTTTGGAGGTCATTTGACCACTTAAATAAATTCCTCTAAGTTTATTAAATTGAAACAAAAACTTTAGGCAAAGTATCCCCAAAAATTTACATTTTTGGTCTGCCTTTAGGTATTGTTAAGGCTAATCCCCTGCACAAATTTCAGGTCATTTGGACAAGGGACGAAGAGTGGGCATCCGTTTTAATTTCTGCCCAACTCTAGGTACAGCCCCCACTAAAATGAGTGATGCGGCCGAACCGCTTACCCAAACGAGTTGAAACCAATTTTAGATTAATCTAGACTTGAAGGGCTACGACTTTCGTGTCTGGTCACTTTTCCTAAAATGGCCTCTAAGTGCCTCGTTTTGCAGCATTAAAATGTGCCCTTCCAAGTATAATTTCCTTACAAAATTATTTACATAAATTATACATTAAAAATAGTTTTTACTGTTCATCTTCTACAGAACCCGAAAACCAGACACAGAAAATCATATTTCCTGTAGCTCTTTAGCGCTCCGTCACCGGTCATCCGATCACTTCCCTGGCCAGCCACCACCACCACCGCCTCCGTTGAGGCGATGGCTATCGGTTGGCGGTGGTTTGGCCGCCGGAGGTGGCGGTTTCCGGCGAACTCAAGAATACATTTTTTTCATGGTTTTCCATGAAAACGAGAGATGGGTCCGGCTCCGTTGAGCGCGAACTTCCTTTCTAAGAATCCTAAGATCTACCCATGAAAGAGAAGAAGCAGAGGAGGACCTTATTCGCGGTTTGGAGGCGAGAAGAACGACGGGGTGCCATGGCGCGGTGGTGGCATTGCTGAACTTCTCCTACAGCAAGAACAAGGATCTGATCGTTTGATTGAGCGTGTAACCTTCTTCTCTTGCTCCAAGTGGGCTTTTATAAGTCAGCATGTGGGGAGGTGAAAGGGTAAAGCCTTAATGGTCATGAAGGCTCCTCCTAATAACATTTCGGTTACAGTGAAGGGATAAGAAACAGTGGAAGATGAATAGGTGTGTCCAATTGGCGGTTTCCTATCGGACCACATCTTCCTCCTTTATTATATAATTACAGAAGGAAAAACGGCCTGTAATTACTCCTGGTGTAACTTCCCACACCAGCATTTATTACCACGCGTGTTAGAATAATTTCGGGCCTGAACCGTCGTTTCGGCCAATGTCACGGGCGTGACACATAGGTCACGGGCGTGACAAGCCCAGATAGCCAATTCTGGGTTCGACGATCGTCGAACTGAGATCGACGATCGTCGAAGGGTGGTCACGGGCGTGACACCTAGGTCACGGGCGTGACAGGCCCGGGTGGTTAGTTCTGGGTCGACGATCGTCGAACTGAGATCGACGGTCATCGAAGGGTGGTCACGCCCTAGGTCACGGGCGTGACACCTAGGTCACGGGCATGACAGGCCCGAGTTTCAATTTCGATGATCTCCTTACGGAGATCGACGATCGTCGAAGGAGTCACGCCCTAGGTCACGGGCGTGACACCTTGGTCACGGGCGTGACATGCCCGAGTTTCAATTTCGACGATCTCCTTACGGAGATCGACGATCGTCGAAGGAGTCACGCCCTAGGTCACGGGCGTGACACCTTGGTCACGGGCGTGATATGCCCGGGCAGCAAGTTCGACGATCGTCTCACGGAGATCGACGATCGTCGAAGGAGTCACGCCCAAAGTCACGGGCGTGACGGGTCGGTCACGGGCGTGACCAACCCGTGACCCGAAACCTCGATCGATTTATTTCAATTTTTGGGCTTCACAGGGTTCTGTCACGACCAACCGACTCCTAGGGGTCTAGCCGAGAATGGGATGTTACAAATCCCAAAAAACAAAACAAAAATTTCATCCCCGAAATTGAGGTTGAGCCTACGGGGATTTCTATCGGAATAAATTAAACTTGTAACATCCCATATGATCTTTCTATCAGGTTTAGGCGACTATTCGTTTGATAAACGAAGACAATCTCCCCAATAAACAAAAGATTAGCCCCTACCTTTCTGATTGAGTGCGCATGCCTAGGTCCTGAATTTTCCTTATCTAGTCTTAACTGTCCAAAACAAGAAGGCAATCTATAGTATACCGAGAGGTGGTGAGATGTACCTTACTGAACAACTCCGGGTATCTTTGCCTCATCAGGTCCTGCGGTTCCCAGGTGTTCTCCTCCTGACCGTGATTTCTCCACAGAACCTTGACTAAGGGGATCTTCTTGCGGCGCAAGATCCATACTCCTTTGTCGTCGATCCGGACCGGCTCCAAATGAACAGATCGGTCTGAAGCTACCGGCCCTTCGGTGGTCAAAATCCGCTGCTCCGGGCGTAGTAGAGCCCTTCTCAGCGAAGAAATGTGGAAGACGTCGTGTAGAGCTGCCAGCTTTGGCGGCAACTCTAGCCTGTAGGCTAGGGGTCCGATCCGTTCCAGGATCCGGTAAGGGCCCATATACCTAGGGCTGAGCTTCTTCCTCCGACCGCGCACCCGTGAGACTACGTGCATGGGCCGGATCTTCAAGAACACTCGATCTCCTACCCGAAACTCCACCTGACGATGCCGGGCATCATAGTATTTAGCCTGTCTGCTCTGCGCCTCCAACATCCTATCTCTGATCAGTCTCACCTGAGCCTCGGTGTCTTCAACAAAATCCGATCCCAACACCTTCGGATCCTCGTCTTGAACCCAAGAAAGCGGGGTCCTACATTTTCTTCCATACAAGGCTTCATAAGGCGCCATCCTGATGCTGGACTGGTAGCTATTGTTATAGGAGAACTCGACCAACGGTAACATCTTCTCCCACGGCTCCCCTCGGTCCAGTATACACAGTCGTAGTAAATCCTCCAAGGTCCGGTTGGTGCGCTCTGTCTGCCCGTCCGTCTGAGGGTGGAAGGCCGTGCTAAAAGTCAACCGGGTGCCCAAATATGCCTGCACTGACCGCCACTCCCTGGATGTAAACCGTCCATCGCAGTCCGACACTATCGTCCGGGGCACGCCATGATATTGGATATACTGCTCCACGAACTTCCGTACCAGCACTCCCACCGAGTCATCCTTCCTGATCGGTATAAAGCGGGCCACCTTCGTCAACCGATCAACAATCACCCAGATCGAGTCGTTCCCCGTCCGAGACCGGGGAAGACCATGTATAAAATCCATAGCTATATCGTCGAACTTCCACTCCGGCACCGGGAGTGGCTGCAGCAATCCTGCGGGGTTCCTGCACTCCGCCTTCACCAACTGACACGCCTCGCAATGGGTCACGAAGTACGTAATGTCCTTCTTCATTCCTGGCCAAAACATCGTCTTCTTCAGATTAGCGGTCATCTTTGTGATCCCCGGGTGCACAGAGTACCGGCTGCAATGCGCCTCCATCATAATATCCTCTCGGATCTGGCCTCCTGCGGGTATATATATTCTGCCTCTGAAATGTAGCAATCCATCTCTCAGGGAATAATCTCCTGTCGAACCTTCCTCCAAAGCTCGGAACATCGGCTCTGCCCACGCATCTGTCCTCTGTCCGTCCCGAATGCGATCCCGAATATCATCTTTGGCTACTATCGATGCCAGATACTCCCTATACAGAATTGGGTCATCCTCGGACACTAGGGATATCTGCATATCTCTGAATGACCGAACTAGCTCCATGGACATAACCTGGGGCCCAGTTTCGGAAGTGGCAGCTCGTCGGCTCAACGCGTCGGCCACCACGTTTGCCTTCCCTGGATGGTAGTGCATCTCATACTGATAATCTGCTAAGAACTCCACCCAGCGCCTCTGCCTGATATTCAGCTCCTTCTGCGTGTCCACGTATTTCAGGTTCTTGTGGTCGGAGTAGATGTCGCAGTGGACTCCGTAAAGATAATGGCGCCATACCTTCAGAGCAAAAACGACTGCTCCCATCTCAAGGTCATGCACTGGGTAGTTCTTCTCATGGGTCTTCAGCTGGCGGGAGGCATATGCTATGACGTGTCCGTTCTGCATCAACACTGCTCCCATCCCCTGGTATTAATAGTTTTGTAATTTGTATGTGCTAATCTCTTGTGCCATTGGTCACCAAGAGACGCACTATCTTTTGCCAAAAAAATACACTGGTGTAGAAGAGTCTATGCAAATAAAATTTAAACAAAATATGTTTCTACTACGAGTGCTTGATAGAATCATTTCTAAGTTATCTACTGATTTTATCAAACACTTGTCTGCATGAAATTCTACTAAGTATCCTTTATCACAAAGCTGGATTATGCTTATAAGATTGTGTTCTAATTCTTCAACATAAGCCACATTTGAGAAGGATACACTACCATTAGTAATCATATCATAGCCTTTTGTAATCCCTCTATCAGAATCTCCAAAGATGACCTTTGGCCTGTTCATGACTGGAGAATAATTCTGGAGTAGGCTTCTAGTCCTGGTCATATATCGAGAGCATCCACTGTCCAAATACCAGATAGGATTTTTTGGCGGCCTTTGGAAATTCCTGCAAAAGTAGAATCAATTTGCCTTAGGAACCCAAACTTGTTTTGGTCCTTGGTATCTAGTTAGCAAACTCCCTCTACGTGTGTTAACATTGTGGGTGGTCTTTCTTATATTATTAACTTGAGGAGCTACATAATATTTGAGGTTAAACAAGCAATCTATAGCGAAGTGACCAACTTTGCCACAACACCAACAATCAAACCTATTGTATTTTTTTCCTGATGTTCTCCTGCTTGACCTTTAGAGAGTGTGTTCAAGCAGAGGCAACAGTCTTGGGGGTAGAAGCTTTGTGGTGATGACACTCACATGACTTCTTCTCCTCAATAGGCTTTTCCATAACGGGTTTACATTTTGGAGCTTTTTTGATGTTATGACCTTGACTATAAGGGTCGTAGCTCTGAAGAGTGATCTCCTCATAAAGTGACTTGAAGACACTCTCACCAAAGTTCAGAGGACGGGTCCATCCTTAGTACCGAGACTTGGGCTCTACCTAAGTAGGCCTAGCAAAGTGACCGTAGGACAAATCAAGATCAAACTCATTTGTTGGAAAGATAACCTTCTTAAACAAAGTTTGGTATCGAGGAGCTTTCCCCTTCTCCTTGGCTAGAGATTTCTTGGTAGCCTTATTTATCCTAAAAGATTTACTAGGGGCAGCCACATGGCCTAAGCCAGCTCCTTTACCCTGAGTGGAGAATTCAGCCACAAGTGGAAGGACTGTCTTGGGCTTGGAGAAACTTTCAACAAGTTTCTTTTCAGCAGCAAGTTGTTCTTCCAACGTTTGAATGATTTTCTCCTTCAGGTTCAGGTGCTCGAGAGCTTTGTTATATTCTTCCATCGCATCATGGAATTCCTTTCTGAGTGAGTCCATCATTATGAATTCCTTCCTCAGATTTCTCTCCTCAGCCTTAAGAGATTTAATCTCCTTCGCTTGAGCTCTTGCGACTCTTCGACATTTGTCGTAAGCCTTGATTAACTCTTTGTATTGAGTCATGAGTTCAGATTCATCATCAGACGAACAGTCCTCATGATCTTGGTCAAAAGCATTGGATTCTGAGAGAGGAGTATGAGAGTTTACCTTCCCAGTGAACTGGGGTTCTTCTTCTTCATTTATATGTGCCATGAGCCCAAAGTAGGCTTCCTCATCATCACTAGACTCGGATGAGTCTGTGTCACTGAGGGTCTTGGCCTTCTTGGCTACCAGGATTCTTTCAGTCTTATTCTTATTATAAGAAGACTTCTTCTCTTCTCTTCTTCCACCCTCCTTCTTGTGAGGGCAATCAGCTATGACGTATCCTAGCTTATTGCAATAATAACAACTAATGTCAGAAGAAATATGATTGTTCGGTTTTGATTAATACCTGTCTTGGCTACTTGAGCCTTTCTTGTGGCGATCACCATCATGACGTGATCTTCTCGACGAGATATCTTTGCCTCTCCACTGTTTATTCTTGTTCAAGAACTTCTTGAACTGCCTTGAAAGAAGAGAAAACTCTCCTTCAGATAGCTCTGAGCCTGAGGTGCTTGGCTCTGAAGCTTCTTCTTCACTCTCTTCCTGTACGGGAGTAGGAGATGCAGCTTTTGACTTCCTTGAGATGTCTGCCTTTAGAGCGACAGAATTCTCCTTGGATGAAAACTGACTTTTCTCTTCTTCAGCTTTTCTTAAATTTATTTGGAGTTCATAGGACATAAACTTTCCAAAGAGATTTTGAGGGTCAGTCTCTGCCAGCTTACCAAACTCCCGGATAGCACAGACTTTGTAATCCCATTCCTTAGTCAGGGATCTCAGAAATTTGTCATTCAGTTCTCCATTAGTGAAGACCCGACCATAGACTCTTAGGCCGTTGATAATCTTGAAGAAGCTTTCAAATATGTCAGAAATAGAATCCTTGGGACCTTGTCTGAATGCTACATATTTCTGATTCAGTCGGGATCTTTTGTCATCCCTTACCTCTTTAGTACCTTCCATCAGGACGATGAGGGACTGCCACATTTCCTTGGTGGATTGGCAGTGAATCAGATTCTGTAAGATCAAATTATCGACTGCACTTGCGATGATATTCTTGGCTTTCTTATCTAAAGAGTCAAGTGCAATCTCATCTTTGTAAAGATCTATAAGCTTCTTTGGAACTTGCTTTGTTGGATCAATGGTGGAGGCTATCATTGGAACATGGGTTCATTCGTACACTATCATAAAGATCCTTGGATCCATAACTTCTATGAAAAATTTTATTTTTTATTTCCACATAGCAAAATTAGTCTTTGTGCATAAGAGAAGCATAAAAAATCTGTAGCTCTGTCCATGCCTGTATCCTCTTAAGACAACTAGGAGGAGATCTGTTCAAGGTGTTAACCTTTTTGATGAACAACCTGCCTTTGATACCAATTGATGTTTTTAGTTATTTACCTAAATCACCTAGAGGGGGGTGAATAGGCTAGGTCTTCGTATTTTTGTGGAATAAAAACTTGAAAGATCGGAGCCCAGAAAATAAACAAACAAGCCACAGAAGACACACGATTTATAGTGGTTCCCCAACCTTCATTACGTCCACTCTCCACCTCACCAATCTAGCACTACGCTAGACTCGGATACTACACTATTATCTCGGATTAAAAACCAATCCTACAACTCGGAGCAACGCCCCTACAACTCGGAGTCAAAACACTCCTACAAAAATCTCGGAGAGAAAAGCTCCTACAACTCGGAGAAGAATCTCCTACAAGATTAAAGATGTAGTACATGAAAAATATACAAACAAAATTATCTCAGATCTGAATCATCAGCCTTTCTTCTTTCTTGAACATTGAAGCTTTGTCAGAAAGGGATTGAAGAAGACAAGCCGAAATCTCTAGATCTGAAAACTTAGGATCAACATGATCAAGAGATAGATCTGTAGAAATTGAACGCCTTGATTTGCTGATCTCTTCTTTCTCTGAATCACTTGAATCGAAGAAGAACAATGATGAGAATGTCGATGAAGAGCGGTGGCTTTCCCGATTTAGAAATTGAAAGACTTAATTCAAGAGCCTAGACACCTAGAGGGGGGGGGTGAATAGGTTCCAATTTTCTTTTACAATTCAGGCAATTTAATTAGTATTAACACAGCACAAGACATATAATTCTCAGTACATAAATTACAGCACAGTAAACACTAGATTTATAGTGGCTCCCCAAGGTATGGGTACATCCACTTTCCACCTTCGCATATCTAGTAGAGAACTGGATTCAGCCCAACTCCCATCCACTTTCTCAAATCCAAGATCTTACAACTCAGAACCAGATTGGTTCCTACAGCTCAGAATTATACAAGTCTTACCTCAGATTCTTCCCAAAAATCATACCTCAGGACTCAACCCTACCTCAGCCTTTATCACTAGGCTTACAACTCATACTATCACAAGTCCTACACCTCAGGCACTCAGCCCTACCTCAGCCTTTATAATTACAGGCTTACAACTCAGATCTTACAAAAGTTCCTACAAGAGATTAATTGTTTAAGAGATACTAAGATATCACAAGATACAACTCTCTATTAGTGTGAGCTTCTTGATCAGTTCTTGAATAAACTGAATCTTTAGATACAACCTGACTTAGCTGTTTCAAAGCTTCTTGATAGAACAAAATAAGGTTGAACTTTTCTTGTTGTAGAAGTTGATCTCCTGTCAGCTCCTTCCCTGAATTCAGAATAAGATCTGAATCTTCTCTTGCAGACTGTTCAGAATCTGCCTTCTTAAGGGTCTCCCTTTTCTTGATGTTGAATTCTCTCTTTGGATGATTCACTTTTTTATCTCTGTATCAGTTGTTTTTAGTTGTCAAGGATCAGTCCTTTATATAAAGTTTTCTCATGATTAGCGGCTGATCCAGTTTGTAACAACCTTCTGAAAATTCTGACAAAGGTGTCAGACCTGTTTGTTATGACAGTTGTCGAGTCACCAGTCATGACAGTTGATTCCTCAAAGACTTTATAACTCAGCATGAACCACTCAGCAAACTACTTCATATGTGTCGACACAAATAGACTAAGTGTCGACACAAGTCTTGATGATGTCGACACAACACTCCATGTGTTGACATAGTCATTCTTCTGCTACTCGACACATCTTCTGTTTGTATGTGTCGACACAAGTCCTGTGTGTTGACACAACTTCTCCTGGTCTCGACATTACTGCTGCAGACAGATGATGTTGAGTGTATGTCTAGCTATCATTGAGTGTGTGTCAACACAAGTCCTTTGTGTCGACACAACTGCTTCTGGTCTTGACATAGCTAATGCAGACAAATGGCGTTGAGTGTATGTCTAGCTATCATTGAGTGTGTGTCGACACAAGTCCTGTGTGTCGACATAATTGCTTCTGGTCTTGATATAGCTGATGCAGACAAATGGCATTCAGTGTATGTCTAACGGTCATTGAGTGTGTGTCGACACAAGCCTTCAGACTCAGTATAGTTGTTGCTGTAAGATGGTGTTGAGTGTGTGTCAACATAAGTCCCATGTATCGACACAAACCTTCTTCAGGTGTCAACATAATTCCTGAGTGTCGACACATGCCTTTCTTATATTGTTGACATAACTCCTGGTGTCGACACAGCTTCTGCTTTAGGTTTCGACACAATTCTTGCCTTAGGTGTCGACATAATTCTGGGTGTCGACACAACTTCTTCTTCTGGTGTCGAAACAAGACCTGGGTGTTGACACAGCTTTGCTTCTAGTGTCGACACAACTTCTGGGTGTCGACACAATTCTTCACAAGTGTCGACACTTGTACTTAGAGAATTTCCTTGCAAACCTTACACCTGCACAATGAAACTCAAACATCCATCAAATACAAATTTATGTATATCATTGAGTAAGATGAGGCTTCTCCAAATCTGGTACATATTTTTCAGTGTACCCAACAATCTCCCCCTATTTGGAGAAGTCATAACCATTAGTCAAAGATATACATCACTCGTAATAAAGCACATAAAAATAGATGTATATAAATTTCAGTACAAGATAACATACAAACAATAAAAACAACTAAAATAAATATTGAAGCTGATTTTATTTATTAATCAAAAAATTCTGGGTTTGCATGTTTCCTTAAAACAAAATCAAAAAGTTACATTGTTCTATACATAAGCCTATCTATCCTATGATTGACTAGGCTCCTTAATTATAATGCCTTTTCCAGATTTAATCTTTGCCTGCAGTAGGTTCTGTATCATCAGCAGGTTTCTTCCCTTTGAAATCCTTTTTCTTCTGTTCTTCAGCCTTTATCCTTTTCCTTTCAAAATAGTGAAAGGGCTTGGGGAAGTACCTGCTAGACTCCAGAGCATTAGCAGGTAACTTTCCAACTTTTGCACTCCTTCTGAACTGAAGAATGGCTTCTTGCCTGGCTTGATACTTGTTCCATTCTTGCTCAGAATACCATTTAACCCTGTCATTGGTCTTATCCTTTACAGCCTTCCAGGCAGTCAAAATAATATTCCTAGAAATAGGGCTCTATTGCTCAAAATCTGGCTTCAACTCAGCCTGTTCTCTGAACCTTTTCTTGGATAGCTGTGCTTCCTTCTAAGCTTCTTTGGCAGCCTCTGACATTTCTACTTTTTCAATAATAATCTTTGGTGCCTGAAGGGCTATACATTGTCTGCACTTCTTGTTGAACCATGTAACCTGTGCAACTTCAGGCTGATCTCCTTCAATATAAGCAGGTTGCACTCTAGACTCAGCAATATTGTCATCATCACACAAAGGAGGAAAGCCAAGTGTAGTTCTGATGGTATTAGAGACCCATTTGGCATGATCAGAGCCAGCTTTGACTAATAATCTCTCCCCCTTTATGACTTCTCTAGCTATATGATCCCTCAAATCATTCTTTTGAAATCTTATCTGATCAGCTAGATATTCTGCACCTTCTTTGTAATAGTCTTTGAACTTAGTCAGGGTATCAAAAATTGTCTTTTGAGAGGCTCCAATGGCTGTTTGGATAGCAGTTAGATCTTCTTGAATTTGCTTTGATATTTCAGTTTTCAAATCAGTGGAAATACTTCCCAACTTTTTGAGAATTTCTTCATGGGAGTCTTTGAGATTTTCATTGGACCTGAATTGATTTTCTAAAACATATCCTTGCTTGGTGGCAATGTCCTCAATCTCAGTCTTTATTAGTTGTTGTTGCTCAGCCAAATATACTGCAACATTGCCTCCCTTATGAAAGCAATCTGTCATCACTTTCTTATGCAGATTGACTTCAAATCTGATTAATTTAATGTCTTGTGCTAGCTGGAACTGCAGGTCTTTATTTGACCCATCCACATATTTTTCTAAAGACTGCCTTTGTTCATCCAATTTAACTTGCAAGTGGACCAGTAATGAACTGAAGTCCATGCTTGGAGCAGGTGGTTGAGTGACTGATTGCAAGGCTTTCTTGTAGCCTGAGCTCCTTTTCTTAATTGCAAATATCTTCCTCTTCTTAGCCATAGAGGCTTCCTCATCATCAGAGGGTTGTGATGAGCTTTCTATATCAATAGTTTCCTTATTATATGGGGGATTTAGTAGCTCCTCTCCCTTAGTCCCTAGCAGTTCCTTTTCTATCTGTGATTACTCCCCCTTAGTTCTTGCAGCTGGTAAATCAGAAAATAGCTCTTTCATAGTGACCTCTTGCTGTATCTGTACAGGAGGAACAAGATTAGTTTGGAAAACAAAAGGTTCTCGCTGGACATCCAGATCTTTTTCTAGGGACCTCTCTAGAAAGGAGATACTTACTTGCTCATCCTGAGTAGTATCTTTCAACTGCACATCTTGTGCCTCTTCCTCCACATTTAGCAGTGCTTCTTTATTGATATCTGATACAATATCCATTACAGCATCAGCTGCAAACTCACTCTCTAGAGTAACTACATCAATTGCTCCCCCTTGAGCATGCAGCTCAGAAAGTACAGTATCTTGTGTTACTGGTGCAGGATTTTCTCCCCCTAGAGTAGTGACTATCTGTTGCTCTGGGAGCACACTGCTCTCTACTTGATCTTGAGCATATTTTTGTTGCCTGTCTTCATCTGAACTAAAGACCACTTCCTCTTCAAAATCACTAGAGGATTCTGTTTGTTGAACAACTTCCTTCTTCTTCTTTTCTTTCTTGGTCTATTTTTGTGGAGTAGAAACCTTCTTGGTTAATACTCTATCCCACCTAGACAGAATTCTGGTGTCCATTCTCCTCATATTGTTGATTTTTGTTCCTGGAAGTTAGCTCATTACATCTTGTATTGCTGAAGATAAACATAAACTCAGAATCCTTCCCAGATTTGGTTTCTTTATACCTTCTTGTATTTTGTCAAGGACTATTGATGCCCAGTATATTTTTAGCCTGGAAATAATTCTTATCATTAGATGGAACATAGAGGCTGAAATTCTGTCATGTCCACCTATTTTACATAAAATCACCTTGCCTACTATTTCAGACAGGAACTTCCCTTGTGAATTCATCCCTTTCCTGGTGATGGATGATCCAACCTTAGTTTTAGGGTTTAGCCCGCACCAGCTTAAAGCATCTTTTTTCATTGATGGAATGATGTCATCTTCATCCTTAACCTTAGGAAGTTGGAGTGATTTCCTAATAATTTTCAGTGTAAGTTTCACTCGGGAATCTTGAACCGTCGCTTTGATCTTCTTCCCGTCAGTGTCCACAGTTGCTGATGAATAAAATTCCATTACTTCCATTTTCCAAATCTTAGTTGGTTCTGAGACCAAGAACTCCAACCCATTTTCTGAATTTAGGTTTATTACACCCTGGATGTCTTATGAGGCTGTCGTGAATCCCCCACGAACAAGCTCATAACCTTCATTCACCTTTTAGTCCTTGTGGGGCGCCATTGACGAGAGTGAGAGAGAAAGAAGAGAAGTGAATATCTATGTCGACACAAGGTCTAGAGTCGAGAAATCTGAAGGCATAGTCGACCATATTTTTGTTTCACCTATTTATAGTCTAGGTGTAAATGGGAGTTCAAAAGACGCGCCTTAGTAATAATACTAGGTCTCGACAATACTTAGGTTTAGTTGACATGTCTATCTGTCGACATTCTTATGTCAGTGTCGACATGGACTGGTTATGTCTCGACACAGAGTGTCGACTTTGATTTTTGTGTGTCGACACAAAAATCAGTTAACTTAAAGTCTCGACTGAGTTGTGTCGACAAATATTCTTCTGTCGACACAGATTCTATTTCTGTGTCGATACATCCTTTTTCTTTGTCGACATAACATACTGAGTATGTCGACATAAAGTCTGCTTGTGTCGATACAAACTTTGTACTTAGATAAATTTCCAGAGAAATTTTGTACTTACATATTCTACTTAGGAATGCTTGTGCTGACCTATTCTAGGTTCAACATACCTAATTCAATTTTAAAATAATTGAATTTAGTTTCATCTAGATGTTTTGTAAAAATATCAGCAATTTGATTATTTGTGTTTACAAATTCTAGACTCATATCTTCCTTCTCCACATGTTCTCTTATGAAATGAAACTTAATTTCTATATGCTTGGTTTTACTGTGTGATACAGGATTCTTAGCAATAGAAATAACACTAGTTGAATCACAAAACAGTGGAATTCTACTTACCTTGATGTCATAGTCTTCAAGTTGGTGCTTTATCCACAATAATTATACACAGAAACTGCCTGCAGCTACATATTCAGACTCAGCTGTTGATATAGTTACACTGGTTTGCTTCTTACTGCACCAAGACACCAGCCTTCCACCTAGGAATTAACAAGTTCCTGTAGTACTTTTCCTGTCTTCTTTACATCCTGCAAAGTCTGTATCTGAGAAACCTGTTAGTATGAAATCTCTATTCTTAGGGTACCAAAGACCTAAATTAGGAGTGCCCTTAAGATATCTCAAAATTCTCTTAAATGCAATATAATGAGATTCCTTTTGGCAAGCTTGGTACCTAGCACATACACATGTAGCATACATGATGTCAGGTCTACTAGCAGTCAAGTAGAGTAGGGAGCCAATTATCCCTCTATATAAAGACTCATCAATAGGTTTCCCTATCTCATCTTTTCCTATAGGCATACTTGTTCCCATTGGAGTTTTTATGGTGGAGGCTGTGTCCATACCATATTTCTTAATAAACTCCTTGGTGAACTTAGACTAGGATATGGACAATCCATCATCAGTCTGTCTTACTTGAAGTCCCAAGAAGAACTTCAGCTCACCCATACTGCTCATCTCAAACTTCCCTTGCATAAGTTTGGTAAACTTTCTACAAAGGTTGTTTTCAGTAGATCAAAAGATAATGTCATCAACATATTTCTGGACTAGGATTATCTTGCCTTTAGATTCCCTAAAGAATAGAGTTTTGTCTATCTTTTCTCTAGAGAATTTATTCTCAATAAGAAAATAAGACAAGGTTTCATACCAAGCCCTAGGAGCTTGTTTAAAACCATATAGAGCTTTTTTAAGCCTATATACATAATCAAGATAATGAGAATCTACAAAACCTGAGGGTTGTTCAACATAGACTTCCTCTTTTAAGTCACCATTCAGAAATGCTGACTTTACATCCATCCGATATACCTTGAACCCTTGATCGGCAGTATAGGCCAAGAACAACCTTATAACCTCCAGCCTTGCCACTGAGTCAAAGGTTTGATCAAAGTCAATCCCTTCTTCTTGCCTGTAGCCTTTTGCTACCAGCCTGGCCTTGTTCTTGATTATAGTGTCATTCTCATCAAGTTTGTTTCTGTAGATCCACTTGGTTCTTATAATATTTTGATCCTTTGGTTTAGGAACCAGTTCCCAGACTTTACATCTTCTGAATTGATTTAGCTATTCTTGCATAGCATCAATCCAGTTTGTGTCTAGCATGGCTTATTCAAACTTCCTGTGTTCTATCTGTGACAAGAAACTTGAACATAAAACTGTGTTCATGTTCTTACTCCTAGTTAGTACACCTTGACTTACATCACCAATGATTTGATGAGCTGGATGATCCTTTAGGTGTCTTCTTGCTGGAGAAAATCTGCCAACCTCTTGTCCTTCTTCATTTTCCTCAACCTGATGCTCCTCATTGTCTTCTTCATCTAGTGAGTCTTATTCTCCCCCTGGACAGCATGCATCCTTTTCTTCATCCAGCCTAGCAGGTGCTTCTTCATTGATAGTCAGCTTGTCCAGCCTATCCTTTAAACCTGTAGAACTACCTGAAGAGCTAGACAATTCACTATTAATAAACTTAGATTCATCAAATACTACATGGACAGATTCTTCTACAACTTGTATAGTCAAGTTGTAGATCCTGTATGCCCTACTATTATTGTTGTACCCAACAAATATCCCTTCTAGGGATTTTGCAGCAAACTTAGTTTGGTAGTGCTTACCATTAACTAGGACATAACACTTGCTACCAAAGATTCTAAAGTAGGAAATGTTTGGTTTTCTACCTTTTAAAATCTGATAGGGAATCATCTTATGTTTCTTATTGATGGAGGCTCTATTGAGTACATGACATGTAGTATTTACTGTCTCAGCCCAGAAGTACTTAGGGAGAGTAGTGTAACTAAGTAGTGTTCTACTTGCCTCAATTGGAGTCCTATTCTTTCTTTCAGCAACACCATTTTGCTGGGGTGTTCTAGGTGAGGAGAACTCCCGATGAATCCCAAGTTCTTCACAGAACTTTGTCATACATTCAGACTAAAATTCAGTTCCATGGTCACTTCTGATTTTTACCACTGAATTGTTAAATTCATTCTAAATTTGTCTAACAAAAGTTTGAAAAACAGTAGGAGTTTCAGATTTCTGCCTTAAGAAGAAAACCCATGTGAATCTAGAATAGTCATCCACAATAACTAAATTGTATACTTTCCTACCAAGACTATGAACTGGCATAGGACCAAACAAATCCATATGCAAGAGATATAAATATCTCATTGAATCTTTGGTATCAAGTGCATGGAAAGAGGACTTAGTCTGTTTGCCCTTTTGGCAACCTGAACTTACACCCACTTTGATGCACTTGACTTGAGGACCATTCCTCACTAACCCCATGCTGAACAGCTGTCCTATTGACTTATAGTTCAGATGAGCTAGCCTCTTGTACCATTTGACACATAGTGAAGCTTTCTCTCCTGCAACTAGACAAATAGGTGAGATGTTAACTCACAATCTAGGTTAAGATAATATACATTCCCTTTTCTAGTGCCAGTCAAAATGATCTCTTGATCACTTGACCTCCTTATTTGGCATTCCCCTTCCCCTTTGAAGAAAGAGATATCATAACCTAGATCACTAAGTTGACTTATGCTAATCAGGTTATGTTTTAGACCCTTCACATAAGCCACTTTAGTGATAATAATTGAATCACTAGAAATGTTACCAAATCCTTTGATGATTCTTTTTTCTGATCCACCAAAGATTACTTTGGGTCCATTCTCTATGGGTGCATAGTCCATCAACATTCTTTTTGTTCCAGTCATATGTTTGGAACATCCACTATCCAAGTACCATATAGGGGTATGGCCACTTGGATTCACCTACATCAAATAAAGAATCACTTATCCTTAGAACCCAAATTATTATTGGGTCCTAGGTCCTTGTTAGTTTGAAATCCTGCAGCTATTCTGACAGGTAAACTATTCTTAGTTTTAACACTTGTATTAAACTATCAATCCATGGCAAAGTGGCCCACCTTGCCACAACACCAACACTCAAATCTATTGTACATTCTTTTAGGTATAGCCTTCACAACTTTGTTGCCAGCAGTCCTGTTAAGTGTAGGTGCTGGAGCAGTAGACCCCAAGAATTCCTTTTGAACCTAATGGGCTTGCTTATAGAGTGACCTATTGGCATTTGCACCCTTGCCCATGAGATCTCCATACTCACAGTGACCATGAGTAATATCATGATCATACCTGTTTGTAGGTTGCATCACTTTCCTCAAGAAAATAGGGGGCTTTTTATCTAGTGGCTGAACTGGGGCCTTACCTTTTCTGTGAGAATTGGTGGCCCTAATTCTTCCCTTAAAACCTAGACCAGTCTTTCCTTTCTGAGAAATGAAATTGTCTATTAAGGGCAAGACAGATTTTTTCTTATAGAATTTAGCCACTAACTCTCTTTCTTTCTGGAGTCTTGCCTTCAGATTCTTGATATGATTTTCCTTGTAAGAGATTGTGCCCATCTGAATAACAGTTATGTTCTTCAGTTTAACAACCTCCTTCAGTTTCAAATCTATCAGCTTGGCTGATTCTGATGTAGTCTGCTTAAGAGTTTCACTTTCCTTAGCCTGCTCTTTGACAAGAAACTTGCTCCTCTTTAGAGCTTGCAACAACCCACCATACTCATTTATGAGTTGATGTACATCCCCCTCAAAATCAGAACCACTCCCTTCTCTTAAAGTTGATGCTACTAATTCTAATCCAGTAAAATAATCAGAATCTAAGGGAGAACTGTATACCTTGCTTGGACCAGGCTGATCCTGGCACTGATCATTTTCTGATAGAGCCATCAGCCCTCTACAACAATAATCTTTCACTCCATTTATGGAGTCCAGCATTTGTAGGAATTCTAGTTCCCTAGAATCCTCTTCTATTGAGAACAACCCAACATATGTTTCTACATCATCTTCTTCTGCTGATCCTGAAGATGAAGAGTCTGTCTAACTCTTTTGCTTTTTAGCAACAAAGGATTTCTCCTTCTTGCCTTTCACTTGATGCTTCTTCTTGTCCTTAGATTCAGTCCTCTTGTCTGGACAGTCAGCTATGACATGTCCAGGCCTATTAAAACAATAGCAAACAATCTTAGAATTAGTTTGTTTACTGGGTTTTGAGGCATACCTGTCCTCCTTGGGAGTCTTTTTTTTCTTGTAATACTCATCCTTGGAGAAGGATGTAGATGGCCTGGTTCTCCATTTCTTCTTTTTCATGAACCTTTGAAACTGCCTTGCAAAGGGAGCAAAGTCCTCATCAGAGGTGTGGCTATCTGATGTGTTGTTGTCAGGATTTTCTTCTTTTGCCTCAACACTCCTTCTGGGTAGAGAAGGAGACTTTCTCCTACCCTTTCTTGTGCCTTTAGCCTTGAAGGCTACTAACTTCTCTTTGTACTCAGACCTACTGCTTTTCTCCTCCTCTTTTCTGGCAGTGAGCTGCATTTCATATGATAGCAGCTTTCCAAACAGTGTGGGAGGAGGTGTATCAATAATCTTGGCCACCTCTTTGATGACACAAATCTTTGTGTCCCAGTCTTTTTTCAGAGAACTGAGAAACTTGTCATTCAGTTCATATGTGTTAAAGACTCTTCCATATATCATCAGCTCATTAACTATCCTGAAGAATTTTTTGTAATATTCAGCTATGCTGTCAGTCTTGGCTTGTCTAAAGCTCTCATATTCTTGATTCAACAAAGACTTACTGTCTTCTCTAACTTCTTCTATTCCCTCCATGTAGACAATCAGGGTGTCCCACATTTCCTTGGAGGTTTTACAATGCACTAGATTCTGAAATGTGGCCTCATCTATAGCAGTTACAATAATGATCTGTGCTCTTTTGTCTAGTGTTGCTAGAATGATCTCATCCTTTGTCATTTCAGAATAACTCTTTGGAGTTCTAATATTTGCATCCAGAATTGATACCTTCATTGGAATGAAGTGGCCTTCTTGTACTGTGATGTAGATTTTTGGATCAGAAGCTTCCATAAACAATCTAACCCTTTCCTTCCATATGCCAAAGCATTCTTTCCTGCAGATAGGCAGTTTCATATATCTAAATTCCTTCTGATTCTCATTTGAACCCATTCTTGAAATCTGTTAATTGCATTAGAAATTCACTCAGACTGTTAGGTCAATCTTTGAGTAACCTCCCTCTGATATCACTTGAAAGACTTATTTCAAGAGCCTAGACACCTAGAGGGGGGGGGGGGGTGAATAGGTTCCAATTTTCTTTTATAATTTAGGCAATTTAACAAGTATTAACACAGCACAGAACATACAATTCTCAGTACATAAATCACAGCACAACAAACACCAGATTTATAGTGGTTCTCCAAGGTATGGGTACATCCACTTTCCCCCTTCGCCTATCCAGTAGAGAACTGGATTCTGCCCAAATCCCTTCCACTTTCTAAGATCCAAGATCTTACAACTCAAGACCCGATTGGTTCCTACAGCTCAGACTTATACAAGTCTTACCTTAGATTCTTCCCAAGAATCCTACCTCAGGCCTCAGCCCTACCTCAGCCTTTATCACTAGGCTGACACACAGGACTTGTGTCGACACAAGTCCTGTGTGTCAACACAACTGCTTCTGGTCTTGACATAGCTGATGCAGACAAATGACGTTGAGTGTATGTCTAACTGTCGTTGAGTGTGTGTCGACAAAAGTCTTGTGTGTCGACACAAGCGTTCAGACCCAGTATAGCTGTTGCTGTAAGATGGCATTGAGTGTGTGTTGATACAAGTCCTGTGTGTCGACACAAGTCCTATGTGTCGAAACAAACCTTCTTCAGGTGTCGACACATTTCCTAAGTGTCGACACATGCCTTTCTTCTGGTGTCGACATAACTCCTGGTATCGACACAGCTTCTGCTTTAGGTGTCGACACAATTCCTGTCTTAGGTGTCGAAACAATTCTGGGTGTCGACATAACTTCTTCTTCTGGTGTCGACACAAGGCCTGGGTGTCGACACAGTTTTGCTTCTAGTGTCGACACCACTTCTGGGTGTCGACACAATTCTTCACAAGTGTTGACACTTGTACTTAGAGAATTTCTTTGCAAAACTTACACCTGCACAATGAAACTCAAACATCCATCAAATACAAATTGATGTATATCATTGAGTAAGATAAGGCTTCTCCAAATCTGGTACATATTTTTCAGTGTACCCATCAGAAATGAAAAGAACGATTCAGAATTCTTGATTTCGTGTGTTTGGGTTAGTCGAAATTAATAAGACCTTGTATAGGATTTGCCTAACAGTCATAATCATAAATGACTTCACACTTGGACCAATAAGAATCGAGATTAGATTTGAAAACATCTTCGTATGGACTTAACGAATATTTTGGAAAATTTACTGCATTTCTCGAGTGAGTAATAGACTACTCGAGAACAATATCTATTTCTCGAGAAGAGGATGTTTGGTTCTTGAGAACAAGTCCACGAGAAAAGATTTCTGGCTTCTCGAGAAATAACTTATATTACTCGAGAACTATATAATGACTTCTAGAGAACTAGCTTTACTTCTCGAGAACAATTAGAATTCTTGAAACTTAATTTCTTCTTACTCGAGTACTGGTTTTCTGCTTTCTCGAGACAAGGCTTGGCCTTCTCGAGTAATGGTTTCTTTTATTCGAGTACAAGACTTAGAAAAATTTCTGAAATGGTTTTTGAGATAACTCGAGAGGAAGGTGAGTAGTACTCAAGTACTGCATGACTTTCTCGAGTACTAAACAAGGCCTTCTCGAGAATAGCTTCTGCTACTCGAAAACTATACAGAGTTTAACTCGAGAAATCATTTCAGCACTACTTGAGTACAAGATATACCTCTCGAGTAAAGGACTTAAAAAAATCCAGACTTTCTAAAATAAATTTTTCTTCAAGGTATACAATAACTATTCTTTCTCTAATTACTTTAGTACTTGAAAAAGAAGTGTGTCCCAATAGAGAGGCTATACATGAGTCAACACCATGGATCACACAATGAGGGATTACATTATGTGGTCCTGTGTTTGGTGACTCATTGTAGACTGACATTGGTCTACACTTGGCAATTATAACTTGCAAGCACTCAACTTGAAGAGAGCATCAAATACAAACTTAATTCATCTTAGTTCAAGGGTGACTTCATACAAATCTGGGTTATTGTGGATACAATACCCAACACACACATACGACTGATCAAGGACAGGATACTAGGAACTCAAAGTCGACATGCCAAGTATTATGATGCAGGGCATCAAAAGGTAGAGATCCAGGTGGGAGACAGAGTTTTCTTGAAGATACGTCCGGTACATGGGGTTTCGCGGGTGCGGAGGCCCAAGGAGCTCAACCTTCAGTTTATTGGCCATGAATGATCCTAGAGAGGATCGGTCCTTAGCATACCACTTGAAGTTGCCGCAAGAGTTAGAGAACCTGCACGATGTCTTCCATTTCTCCTCGCTTTGGAGAGCCTTACTTCGGTCGGAGCATCACATTACAGTTACAGCAGGCCCAGTAGCATCTAATCAGTCAGTTTGTTTGGAGCCGATCAAGATTGACGATACAGTTGTTTGAGTCCCGCGGAAGAAGAAGGTCCTACTGGTTAAGGTATTGTGGTCCAATCATGGACATAAGAAGCACACATGGGAGCCAATAGATCCCATATAACAATAGTACCCGGGACTCTTCGCCTCAGGTATGTTTTAAATATGTTTGAAAACTTCCTTAACTTCTTATGCATAGAACCCCGTAGACCCGAACTTGAATTTTAGGGACGAATTTTTTTTTGTTTATTGGGATTTGTAACATCCCATTTTCTTCTAGACCCCTTAACTTAGATTATGGTAGGACATGTGGTGAGTGAGAAGGATTAGGCTAGGTATTGACCTTAGGGCCCAAAGAGTTAGGGTGGACTCACATGGGGCCGATTCAAGTCAACTTAGGTCAAACTAGCGCAAATTGGAACCATGAGTGCAAATTGACCTCAATACTATGTCCCTAACCCTAAAAGGAATCTAAGTGACCCAAAAGCCCCAACATAGGGTCACCCATTGACCCAATTTGACCAAAGTCAACTCTAACCTAATTTGGTCAAAATCACACACATAGGCCCAATTAGCCCAAGTGGGGCACCACCATGGTCCAACCCATGTTGGGTGATACTATACGACTCATGACCATCAAGTGGGGCCAGCCGACTCATCAAATTGGCCAAGCCAACCCTAAAGTCAAACTTGGTCAACCTTAGGCCTAAATAGGGAATATAAGAACCAAGCCCATTCCAAATTTGCTAAGGTCTTGAACCATGGCCCAACCCATGTTGGGTGATTCCATAGGACTCATGACCATCAAGTGGGGCAAGCTCACTCATCAAGTTGACCAAGTCAACCCTAAAATCAAACTTGGTCATCCTTAGGCCTAAATAGGGAATATAAGAACCAAGCCCATTCCTAATGGGCTAAGGCCTTGAACCATGGACAAACCCATATTGGGTTATGCCATAGGTCTCATGGCCATCAAGTGGGGCCAACCCACTCATCAAATTGACCAAGTCATCCTTAAAGCCAAACCTGATCAACATAAGGCCTAAAGGATAAATTAAGAAGCCAAGCCCATTTCCAATGGGCGAAAGCCCTGGCCCATGGCTCATTAGCACCCAATTTATCTAATTACAGTCCATGCCCTCTGAATTTGGAGGGAGATGACATGCATGGTGGTATTTTGGTCATTTCCCCCGAAATCAAGAGGGAGAAAAGAGAAAAATGAGGATTAAGAGCCATGTGTCCCATGTCCTCTCTTCCCAAGCCCACTTTTGAACCCACATAGTAATTCTGAGCAGGATTCCAGCAATGGCGGTGCCACTTGGAGTCAAGGAGGAGCATCCAAGGTGGTGGCCAAAATCTCCTTAATGACATCTCATTATGCAGCCTTCCCCACCTCATTTCAACCATCCCATTAGCTTCAGAATGTCCAAAGGAGATGAAATCAACATCTGGATCGAAGCTTAAGGTGGAGAATCAGATTCGAGAGCAAGCTCGCTGGAGAGGAGAAAATCCATGGCTAGTCTCCTCCACTGCTGCTGTCGGGCCCCAATCAAGGTCTATTTCTCCTCCCCTCCCCTTGTTCTAGCTTTATAGATCAAATAGGAGAGACATCAGGCTAAATTGAGCCTGATTCCATGAGAGAATTTCAAGAAATTTCGGATTTTGGTGGTGCTCGGGTTCGCCGGAAACCGCTTCCTTCGGCGTCCAAGTCATCGCCAAACGCTTGCCCTCACCTCAACGGAGGAGGTGGTGGTGCTGGCTCGCCGGGGAGGTGGACAGATGGCCGGGAAAGTCCATATCATGGCCGTATAGGACAAATTGATCCGGGTCGTCGGCTGGAGGAGGAAGACAAGCTGATGCGGTCGATTTTGATGTATTTAAACTATAGTGTGTTTTAATAAATCTGTCACATTTATTTCAGTGATTTGCATGTTAATTTTAGGCCCTTATGGTGTAGATTCAGAAATTGTCACTAATACAAAAGTTGTAGATCTAGGTCTTAACTTTAAATTGACACCTTAATCAAGCCTTTAAAGCTCTATAGCTTCTTGTAGGTCCATTCTTCTAGGACTGCTCCTACACTAGGGCAAAAATTAAAATAAATTCCCAGGCTAAAATACAACACCACATGCAATGAAATTTGAACCATGCATGTGTATAGGCTAGACCTAGCTAGTGCCCAAAATCAGAATTTTTGGAGGACATTTTTTTATAGTTTTATTCATAATTTGAATTATCCAATTATTGTAATTTAGGGTGATTTATAATTCCAAATGTCCCGAAATTTGGGTGGTATGTCAATGAGGTCATTTTAGGACCCTGGTAAAATTTTAAGATCATTTCAACCTCTGCATGATGGTGGATCCAACTTGTAAGATGAAGGCCTAAGTGTGAATAGTGTTTTAATAGCAAAAATGGCAAAAATGGGAATTAAGCACCTTTGACTCATTGCATGTCAATGAATTCTTGGCTAAGGGTTTATGGAGATGGAATACACCTTCAATAGAGAAATTAGGATTTTTGGAATCAAAAATCCTATGGTTTAAATTTATTTCAAAATTAGCACACTTTTGTGTCATAAAAGGAAATTAGGACATATGAACTTAGAAAAGTATAAATCATTGACTCAAATCCTAAAATATTATTTCACTTCTCTGGAAAATTTAATGAGAACTTTTGGGAATTATTTCATGTGAAAATAGTGTAATTCAAATTCTACCCTTATTTGATTTTGGTTAAAAGAATGATTATTAACACTTAGAAAATTATGAGAAATTGCTTAGAGCCTTATTTCAATATTGTGAACCTCTGTAATTTTTATTAGAATTTTTTGATTATTATCTATGAAACTTGTATTAATAATGACATTTCCATAAATATTTTTAATTGTGGTAATCTTAGGTTAAACCCATCGATATAATTGTGAAAAACTATTCTGTGCTCTATCTTGGCAATATTAATGGCTAGAAATTTTCTATGAATTTTTAGTGGATTATTTTTGATACTTCATTTGTAAAGGGGTCATATGGTGATTTTAATCACAAATAGAAAACATGGGTCAAAACTTTCTAGAAAATTAGGAAATTTGGTATAATGATCTTTTAAACCAAGATGAACATCAAATAAATTAATTAGACCTTGAGAACATCTGCTTATGATAGTTCATGTTCAAAGTTCTTAGGTCACAGAATTAAATAATTATAATTATGACCCAAATTAATTATAAAAATTATGGAATTCTGATTTACTACCAATAATCCTATGATTAACCTATGATATAAATTTGGAGGCCTTTGACCTAAGGAATTGGAAATCACCTTATATGGGTTAAGGATAGAGCTTGGGCTGCATTTAGTAAAAGTGACATGTAATGTTTGGATATTTAGGGTGATAAAATATAACAGTAATTTGGGATATGCTGGAAAGTTTGGAACCCTTGTCAAATTCATAAGTATGTCACTACTTAGTGTCAAGTGATAGAGTGCAAGTCACTTAAGAGGATAATTAGATTGGGGTCCGACGAAAGATCGTCATTCTTCTAAGAATTACCTTAAATCATTAGATTTACTCAAAAGCAACAACGAGAGTGAGGTGTTAATAACAGTTAGACACTAATAATAATAAGTGTTTTGAAAAGGGGAATTGGGTTTCAGCCCATCGTATTCCCTAGTACCGCTGCAAGCCCTTCATCGGCTTGACCTCAGGAAGTCCAGGATTAATCCTAAACAGTTAAGTATAACAATAAATAGATAAGAGTATTCTAATAGGTTAAGGGAACATTATATCAATCTCACCCATGTAGGGTTGGAGAGATACAGGACAGGTTAGTCCTACGAGCTGGAGGCTCGGGAGTTGTATATCAGGACGGGTTAGTCCTGCGAGCTGGAAGCTCGAGAGTTGTATATCAGGATGGGTTAGTCCTGCGAGTTGAAGGCTCAGGTGTTTGATACCAGGATGAGTAGTCTTGCCATCTGGAGGCACGAGAGATTTATTTTAGGACTGGTTGGCCCTGCGACCTGGAGGCTCGGGTTAGAATAACTTGCATATGCATAGAAACATATTAGTGGCCAGTCATGTGGTACTGGGCCAATTGTCACACCGACGGCAGTATGGTGACTCTGGCAAGGTGTGAGGCTTTGAGGGGCCAGTGGGTTGTTTTATATTGCAGTTTGGAGGATGATCCACGAAAACGCACACTCGAACAAAAAGATTGTTGGGGATAGTCAGCAAATTAGTACATGGAGACTCTAGAGTGCACCTAGGACGTGTACAGAGGCATACGAAGGGTCTGCGCCAGGCAGTGTATATACCCGCCTAGGAAGTGGAGACGCCCGCTCCGCTGCTGCTGTAGCCACAACAGTGGTACCAGAGAGTTAATCTAACTCCAAAAAGTGGGAACTAAAGGCTTGTGATCACAGAGTCGTGTGAGTGAGGTGCACTTGTATGAAACATAGCATGCATAACATGTCATAGCATGCATAACATGTCATAGCATACATACATTTATTAGGACATTCATACTACAGATCCTTATCATATAAATTAATATAGGCTCTTTTATATGATAAATTAAAATTCCTGAAACCATAACTTATAAGTTTGTATGAGCATTCATATATGTTAAGGTACTCTTGTGAATATAATATAGATGTAGATAGTTACTTTCCTGCATAGTACTTACTTTTACTATACTGATTTCTTTTCAGTACTACTGCTTCCTTTATTAAAGTTTTTTGTACTATATAGAATTGCTAGATTAATGATATATCGCTAGATATTTTACTCATGATAGAGTAGTTTCACTATCACCTACTCCCTTTTATACTGCTTTGTTGTCACCTGCTTTCGTCCTCCCGCTCAGTGCCTAGGAGTCGTGTGGGCGAGGAGAGGACAAAACGACTTAGTCTTTATGACTAACGATTGGTTGTGATAGTAGGAGCTCGAGGAGTTGGAGCTCTAGCACGACCAGCAGGACGAGGTGGTAGAACTTGAGGAATAGATACCGTGCACTACTACTACAACTCAGCTTAGGGTGTTTTAGTTTTTACTTCTGCTTCGTGTGGTTTGTGAGAGAGAGATTTGTATTATTTGGCATGTACTGGGAATAAGCCATTACTCTCTAATGTACTCATTGTGGAATGCATTTTCATTATATATATATATATATGATATTTCTATGTTCTGTGGACTTGTAATTATTTACTTTACTTATGTTCTCAAATTGGCCTACAGGTTAAAATGATCGTACTAGCCGGCAGGATCAGCGTCGTGCGGTGATGACTAACTCGTGTGTTAGTGTCACCGTAAGGTGGCGGTTTTGGGCATAAGACCCGGGTAACTCCTTGGTAAGGGGAGGGGTCTTACATGACACTACTAGCTTCAGCTAATTCTTCTCATAACATTGCTTTCTACCAAATCATCTACGCAACTCACCACCTTGAAATTCGCTGGCATGTACTTCCAAACCATCAGCCAAGCTTCCACTTCACACAAACACAAGCTTAGAGTTCGCTCAAGCTAACAAACCCTCTACTGAGGTTGTCAACTCTCTTTCATCATTGCTTGGAAGCGTCACTTCATGTTGATACTTCTCAAATCCATTTCACCCAGGATATACCAACTTGCACCTCCTTCAAGATTCCAACTTGTTTATCAAAGCTTAGTGTTCGCCTCTTTTGTTGAATTTGTTAAAGTGGGAAGTGTTGGTGTTCAGGAGGACTGGTCAGTCAGTTCGCACAGACCGTATAGACCACACAGACTAGGCAGATAGCCTAGTCGAAAAGTCGGTTTTGGCTGGGGTTCTTCTATGGCGGTCTGGACTAGCAAGCTCTTTGGTGGTGTAACCGGGAAGATAGGTTTGTTTATCTGTGGGTAATGACAGACTCTTTTTTGGAGGTTGCAAGTTCGCAGGTTCTCTGGTTCGCAAGAAGGCAGACGAATATAACAGACTGGGGTGGATTTCCGCCAGGTCGTTGGTTACTTCTCGGGCGAGGAAAGATTAGAGTTTATTGGTTGGTGTTGTAGACTATTTGGAGCTCGTCGGTGTTCGGCATGGTTCTGTTCTTGTGGTCTAGATGTTGGATCATGGAGTTGGCACAATTTCATAGACAGGTTGCCTGGAGGTCGTACAGACTGATGGAGCAGTACGAATGCATGGTGGCTGACTGGAGTTTTTTAGTAGAGCGGGATCTTGGTATCAGGTGGCGTGGTTATGTTTGTAGATCACGCGGGTTGGTTGACTTGTTCTAGGGGACCAAGTCCTGCTAGTTTCCTAGCTCAATGAGTTCGCCTAATTTGTGTACTGCTCTGGTATTTGTCGAGTTTGGCATTGTTGACTGAACGGATTTTGTTCTAAGTCATGGGTTGCAGGAATGTGGGGAATAGGAGAAGTGTCTGCAAGGTTGTGCGGTTTGATACTGGCGTTCGACAGTTCGTCTTGTTGTATTCTCCAGGTGTGGTTTGATTGAATGCATAGCGGACTGGTTGTCTATCCTCAATTATTGATAGGCGTGACCTGGCAGACTGGTGTTAGTATCTGCATGGTGCGGATGCATGGTGTTAGTCGGCAGGTTGATGGGTAATGATCCTATCGGTATGGGTGGTGATGGCACTCCTCCTCACACCGAAAAATAGGACCCATCGGCTCATCATAATTACGCAGTGAACAGTGAGAACGAGCTTGTGCTTGATTTTTCGATTACGGTTTTCTAACCATTGTGAATAAGGAAGTTGGTCCTGTACAGGTTGTGCGGCTAACACCAGGCGACTAAGTGAAGTTGGTGTGGAATAGTTCGCGGATACGGTCAGCGGTTAAGCACCAGGTCTCAGTCTTCGCGACTTGATCTCTTCCTCAGAGTTATGGATAAGCGGAGCAGTTCGCCCGGTCAATCAGCGGGTTTTGTTCCTTGTTCAACATTCAATAACAGCAGTCTGCGTGGTTAGCCGCAGATAGGCATTTCGGCAGTCTCGATGGACTTTGCTAGCAGTTAGGCCGTTTGTGCAGTTATTGGATTCAGTCAGCACGGTTAACTTCTCGCTGCATTTCTTTGTTCCATGTTTATATTATAAAATAATGTCTTGTAATGTATGCCTCACCCTGTAATAGAAGTTTATTTTAATTGGAAACTTTTTTGCTATTGTTGCTGATGTCTTTTACTTGGCTTTGGTTGTGGTTGAGTGTTCCCGCGACTTGGTCAGCTCCCACTTCAAAAATGATTTACATGGTATCAGAGGGGTGTTGAAGAGTATCAGTTCACCGATCTAATGTTGTTATGTAAGATGTAACACCCCGAAAATCCCTACATAGGAGAATTGGTCTCTGGAGGTTACCGCGTGGCGATAGCTCGCTTAATTAAAAGACCGAAAGCTCTGGTTGATACCGCTCGTGATAGGTAGGTACCATGCGGTGGTAGCACTCAACGCACCTGACGAATCGTTGAGGAGACTATCGCATTGCGATAGTGAGATTTCGCTTGGCGATAGCAAGAGTGGCGCCGTTTAGGATAAGCGACCATTGCCTGTGATACCGCGTGATGGTAGTAAGTTATCACCCGATGATATCTTACAGATAAAGGCTGGACATGAGATGAAAACTCTCATTTCTCTCTCTCACACACTCTCTCTTGGTTCTTGAAGTTCTTGAGGGAAGAGGAGGAAGAAAGTCCAGTAGGCCAAGAGGAGAAGCAATCCAAGGGGTGCTTGTGATCGGAATCGCGAGTCGATGCTAGATCTATCGAGAGGAAGCTATGGCAATCGGTTCCATCTGGATCGAAGAATAAGGGCATGGCTCCTAAGTGATCAATAAGGGTAATGAATTTCTCCTTGGACAAGTGAAGTCCTCAATTTGCATACGTGCAAGTAACCCCACTACTAAAAAACAAACTTTTGGACATGGCAAATTGCCCTGGCAAAAAGTCCAGAATCGTGGCTAAAAAGCTTTATCTACGGTCTAGCCACGGGAAAATGCCGTGGCTAAAGTCGGCGTGGCTAAAAATTTTAAGCCACGGATTGGCCGTAGCAAATAGGATTAGCCATGGGGAAAAACTGCCGTGGCAAATAAGCCAACTATTAGCCACGGTATGAAACCCTGGTTAAAAGTGAACTCATCATTTTTTAAAAACTATTTGCCACAGTTACAAGCCGTGGCAAATACTAATTTATGTTTTTTTAAAAAACACATTCAAAATAAAATGATCAAGTGCAACATCCAAACGACAGTACTAACGGCAACACCAACGACAACCATTTATGCAATCCCATGAGCAACAAGCAGGCTCGTCAATTTACATAATAATGCTTCTATCCTGGATCAGGTGCAGCTATCAAAGGATGACTCGTTCAAACCCATAAAAATGTCAGCATCCACGTGTCACTTCAAGCTATCGTAGGGGAGGGAACCTAGGGACCCCCTACCAAAAACGCAAACTGGGCGCTGGAAGAAAATCTATAAAAAGAGGTGGACGAATTATTATCCTTTCATGTATGTTTTTTGACAGCAAACATGCACATATGTTTTACCTGCATCTCTCAGACAAAGCCCTTGCTCTGCCCCCAAGAGTAAATGAGAATTCATGCCGGAAAATCCCTCTCAGTTTGCATAATTGCAAGCTCCACCTCTCTATCTTTTAGAAATATGATTGAAATATGATAAAATCCACTCTATTTTATTTTGGATCGGGTCCATCTACAACTACTTTATTATATTTTGGATCACTTGGTTTTCTAACTAGAAACTTCATTACCTGACCAATTAATCATGTAATACAGTTACACAAGTAATGGCACTCAAACTGTTACTATAATGCCAATATTACCAAAAAGAAAACACTAACCTAAGCTAAACAGCATAAAAAAAATCAAAAATATACCTTCTCAAACCATTTTTCAAACTAGCCTGATCAAAAAAGTTAACAATTACAAGAGAGGAGGTGAAGAAAAAGGATGAAAATCTTCATACAGCTCGAGGAAGCCTGATCCTTATCCACTTAGGCAAAACATTATCATTTGAGAATTTACTTTTGCTGCTACTGCTGCTGCTCTCCTGGGATTTGCCCGCTTGTTGGCTTGCTGTACTAGCTGGGCGGGAAATTGACACCTTCAATAAACTACCATACTGGCCAAAGTATTCTCTGCCCTCAAGCAACTGAAATATCGATAGAAAGAACCAATTAGTCATCCAGCACCAGGGGACACACAATTCTAAATGACAATAAATTACTCACACTTTCGTCACATAAGTTAAGAGGCAATCCAATTATGTACACTAGATTCCTCTATATCACCCTGACAGTACCAAGTTGTTTCCTAGTTTCTACCGATGCTTTGGGTTTTACCTTCTGGGACTTGTATTTCCTCTCAGAATTCACTCCAGGCATTAACCTGTTAAAAGATATCTCATGAATTTAGAGTCCACACAACACAACATAAGCTAGATGCAATTGAAAAAATGGAGCAAACAAAAAAAACCTGTCACAATTTGCAGACATTTGTGTATGTGTGTATAGGACTCATAAATCACAAATCTCTCTCTCTCTCTCTCTCTCTCTCTCTATATATATATATATATATATATATATATATATATATATATATATATATATATATATATATATAACAGGACACATGAATCACTAAAGTGTAAGATAATATTAATATTAACATAAGAGACAACAGAGGGAAGGGAAAGGGATGCTCCTCACCTATTGATTCTGGAAGGCAAATTCTCAGAAGACATGATGATAACTGGGATGTCCTTCAACATTGATGATTCCTGCATTTATTTAATCAAACTCTATAACATATTCATAAACCCTCATCAATTTCAAATTTTAATGTATGAAGCATCAATATGAATATTTTCAAACCCTAACATTCATGTTCTCATTCTTTTCACTCATTGTCCAAATTTTTATCATGTAGTATTAGTTAATGTATAAGCATAAATAATTAATGGTGATGAATCTAATAACTAGTGAAAATATTCTCATTGTGTTCCTGGATGAAGTATTGAATTCTCTACCAACAATATGAGTAGGTTCACATAAGGACACACTTGGTTATTTAACCAAAAACCACTACCAGATATTGATGTGATAGAATTGAAAACTCTAACATAATATTTAAAAATGTACTCATAAATCGTGTATCTCTATCAATATAATTGTTAAACATAAATTGGAGAACTTAGTTAAAAATATGAATAATTTGGAATTAAAAAACAATGTGGTGAATTGCTTACATTGATTTCAAGTGAATACGCATTGCATTTAGGGCAACATAATAATACAATTCCTATTCTCCACTCTACCTACTTGGCTTTCAGCTGTATGTTGCTTGGTACATGCCTATTATTAACAACGAATAAGTAAATCTGAAGGTTTAATTACTTATACAAACACTGACAATAATAACTTCATCAGTAATACTAACACTGACAATAATAACTTCATCAGTAATTTACATAACTTTTGGAAGGACATTTTAGACAAAATCTACAATCATGGGAAGTATTGGAAGACAGAAGACTACCTCACTGCTGAAGTAGTTCCAGGTTCCACCCAATTGTGGCGTGGTGGAATAACCCATTACCTTGTTCTAGGATTTGGAAGCCAATTTATGCACTACTTTCTTAGCGATTATTTAATGAATCAGATGAAGTATTCAACTATAAAATTCATGAAAACTAGTAGAATATGAAGATGGAATTTGTAGATTTTTCAGAGAACATGTAGATAAGAAAAACTTCTTTCACAAAAAGGTCAATGGACAATTATTGATCTTGCTCAACAAAAAAGTAAGTTACCCTTGAATTAAGAAGTGATATTCTCTAGCTAATTCTACTTAATGTACTTCCACTAATCTTTGACTGTATGACCATCAGGAAATCCATTTAGTCCTATTATGATTCTCGTCCACTAATAAAAATTTGAATTCACAAGAGGCTGAAAAAAGATTTCTTCAATCATCCTAGTATATGAGGCCACAAATTAAAGGACTACGGTATGAGCTATCTAATGAATCTTAACTTGTATGTGCCATCAATGAGGTAACACTCTGAAATGCTGGAATTTTAACTGTGTTAGAACCTATGAGCCTAGGGAGAAAATTAAAATGGTAATTACTATGGAGTATAAACCTCCAAAAAAGTAAAAGTTTCTTTGAATCATATGGACATTGGGATAAAGAAACAGAGATGGAGTGAAGGACGGGATTCGTGCACAGAGGTGTTTACCTGTTTAGTTTCATGTTGCGAGAGGAGAGTGGCGATTCGCCAATGGAGCCGCCACCGTGGAGAAGCCGTCGAGGGGAATCATTAGGAGCATGAGATTCACGATCATAACTACTGTGCGCGACGGAGGCGGGTTGTGCGTGGGCGGCGAGCGTCCTGTGGCGGAAAGGAGGAGGGGTGGGCCGGAGGCGGCTGGTTCTAGTGCACGCTAGAGGTGGGTGAGAAGATGAGTGAGTGTGCACTGTGCAGGAGCAAGGGATAGATTAGGGCACGAGAGTGACAACGGGTTTTAACCTTTTTTTGCGATAGAATGGGGGGGGGGGTTCCACTCCAGTATGAGAGGGGAAAAAGGGGGGGAGAGAAAAAAGGGGGAGGAGAAGGAAAGGGGGGAGAGAGGGATCACACTACAACATTTAACGCATACGGCCTAGTTTTTTAATAGTTTCTGCGGCTTTTTTTAAATGTCGCATATTATTTTGCGGCGTTTAGGCTCCGTTTGGCACGGTGGTGGCGGTCGTAAATACATTGGTTAAACCGTCATTCATTAAGGATCACCTAACAAACATCATCCATTTGAACATAAAAGTGGATGAAGTTCGTTAGATGGGCATTAACGAATGTCAATTTAACCCTCATGTTCTGACCGCCACCGCCTTGCCAAATGGAGTCTTAATAAAACGCCGCAAAATCGTCGCAGATACCGTCGTCGTTGTAACCATTTGCGACATTTTTCAAAAACAAGTGACGGTAGCCTCTTGAATCTATGGTGACATAAAGATTGAAATCACCTCAATATGTGGGTCATCTATTGCGGCAATTAGAAATTAAATGTACTAGATCCCTTATGACACGTTTTTACTTCCAAACACCGCAATTTATTTTTTTTAAATGATTCAATATTTCTATCTAATTTTTGAAAGAACCAAATAGTATTAAAAGTACAAAATTTTGCATAAACATCTGGTGATTCCAGTCAGCAATATGGACCAATTACATCGTTCACACAAAAATTCAGCATGAAAAGGTATAATCAAAATATTGGAAGAACATCGATTTGTCATTAAAACATTACTGGAGTTAATTACTAAATTTAAACCTCATTAATCCATTACAAACAAGTAACAAGAGAAATTAATGCAATTTACAACAAAAACTCAAAAGAGTTTTAATTTTACTGGAAGAAAGATTCACGCCAACGTTGAAAGTGCTATTTCTTGATGCAAGGAAAGAACTTGAGTCATTGTCCCTTCAAGATTTCTAGGTATATTGCAGTCAAAAATCGCCAAAATGGGGGCATTTTCTTCAATCCTCTCACACCTCAAAGCTATCTGAACACAAATAGCAAAAAACCAATAACTAGTATCAGATTGTCATCATGTTCACGAGATTGATTCATAGTCCTCTCTCTTTGCGAAAAACAAACAAACGTGCTGGGTGGCAGCGGTTGCTCCCGCCCTCTCTCTGCGGAACGCTGAAAAAGCACCTCCCTCCCTCTTCGGTCTTAAATGGAGGCGGCGTTTGCTTGGTTTCCACTTCCGACGCCCTACCAAACAGAGCCTTAAGTGAACAAATTTCCTTGAATGAAAGTTGGTGTACCTGTCGGGCTTGAACACTAAGTTGTTGTAGATAAACCACTGTATATAGAACAAATGTACATACCGTTATCAATTCAGTTTATCACAATGAGTAATAAAGGAGTAGTGAATGCTAGAAGCAAGTTAAAGAAGTGAAAGGGAATTGGTAATGATATGAAAATAATAGTTCTGCATTCATAAGCTTGAACCAACAATGTTAATCATTAATACATCAAGTAATAGCGATGAGTTTGAGATAATTTAAAATACAATGTTTATTCAAGTAATTACACTCATCTGTAAATTAAAAGTAACAATGGAAAAGATCTGGTGGAAACAAGATGCTCTCTCACACGATGGAATAACATCGAAATGGGGGGGGGGGGTGAAAGAGAGGGAAGTGGTCCAAGCCTGCAATGATTGTGTTAACTAAGAAATTTATATGCAATTAATATTTGTTTAACAAAACAGACTACAATTTATTAGCTTGAAAATAGAATCTATCAAAAGCTTAGCTCTTATCTTTTCCTCCATGACATCAAGATACAATGCTACCATTCTGCCAACAATCGAGGCATTCTTCAATTATTCTCCTCCCGCAAAAACATTAAACTGAGATAATTTTATTGGAATCATAAAATATTAAGCCATCATGAATGTGCAAAATGCCAGTTCAAAGAAAAGAGATTGACTCAGTAAACACGTGCTTTTGGTGGGAATGATTAAATTTCATCATCCAGTGTGTTCATGTGGACAGGCCTATAGCCAATCGAACCTTTCCATTATCCCAATATCTGTAGAACAAAAGAAAGCATTGATCTCTGAATATTAGTATTTTATACACATGCTAATGCAATAAACCTCACGTTCCTTGACCAACATTAATCTCTGAATCAAATTGATGCAACAAGAACATAGATCAGGCTAAACATATTGATCCCAATCTGCTTGCTATCTACGAAATCAAAATTCTACTACGGGAAGCACGCAGCGTATCGGGTACTAGTAGAACTCATTAGGAACTAGTAGCACGTTAAAGATACTAGTCGCGGAAGAGGAACCCTAACCCCAAAAGAGTAAGGTGCCAAATGCATTACAATATCAAACAAACCAAAACAAAATGGAAGGGAAGATAAACATTTGTGAAGCAATTGTGTCCATATCAGAAGAAACAGGCGTAATTCTGCACCTGAATCCGGTCAACTATGAGGATTCGATAGAATCGAAGAGAAGATATATATCTAGTGGAAGCAAACATTCCCTTAAAATCACACATAGATGGGAGAAGAGCGCACCTCGACCTCCTCCCTAGGAAGTAACTTCTTAACGCCATGATCCGTTGTCTTTATCTCTATCGGCCGTTCATTGTTGGCCGACATTGCCGGAGAGAGTTGGCCCGCCAAGAGAAATGAGGGTTCGTAGGCAAGAAGAAGCCAAGTGAATTTTTGTCGTATGCGCCGGCGACGTAAGGTTAGAAGACCAAGTTGCTCGGCGTGTAGGGCCAGAACTCTGCCTTTTTCTGGTGCTTCTCACCCTCGCAAGAACCTTGGTCGGCTCGACGTGGCCGGTGAAAAACACCCGTCTTTGGCCCCGGACACTCGGCTAGTGTTGTATCCTGATAATGAGAAGAGAGACACCAACGTGAGCAGTGGCGGACCCAGGATTCTCGCTCGATCCGGGCACCAAGCAAAAGAATTTATTTTAATTAATGAAATATTGTGATGGCGCCGACCCGATACCACTGGACAACGCGACACACCACTATCGTCCTGCCCAATACAAGGAGAGCCTATAGCGACATGATCCGTTAATCGTTTATTGTGCTCCTATTTAGTATTTAATAAAGAAAGATGCAATCAAGAAGCTCTCAAATTAAGTAAAAATACTTGGAAGAGGGAAAATGGAAAGAAGTGAAATGACATGGAAGAGGGAATAAAAGAAAGCTTAGTAAAAGAAAGGAGTTATTTGTTGAAAGTGTGAGACAACAGAACATTCTACTAAGAAAGAAAAAACATTAAGAAGAAGAAAATTGGTGATCTGGTCCCTGTATTGGGACGCAAAAATAAAGTTTACCAGAATGCTGAATTTCACTAATTTTGGGTAGAAATTAAGACCTATTTTTATAAAAGGAAAATGATCTTTCACTAGTGATGAGTTTACCAGTGTCTTGGATTCAACAAAAATGTATATGAAATTTAGCATAGAATTAACCAAATAAATGACCCAAAGTTTGGATTAATTCCAAACAACAGAAGGAAACTTATATGAGATATAAGAAATATCTTATGAAGATTAAAGAGCTCCAAAGCCCAGAGTAGTGCTCTTACATGCTTGAGACTTTCGGTCCTTATCCCAATGGCTGGGATCTCTTGATTGCGGGCGTCCTTGATGTCAAGAGGGTGTGAACCCACCTTTTCTTCCTCCACATGACTGAAATCTGAGAAGTTGCCGCTTAGATTACTGAGAGTAAAACACGATCTAGATTTTCTCAAAAGGTTCGGCTCCCTTGTGAGTTTCTCCTGCTAGAGCAGAGCACAAACCAAAAAAAGTGAAAATTGGGGCATAATCGTGGAAGGAAAGGCGGAAGGCGAAGCGGCGAAAGGAAAGTGGAAATTAGGGCATAGTGCGAAAGAAATGACGGAAGGTGAAGCCCGCGGAAGGAAAATGACGGCAGACGCCGCCAGATATGGGAGAGACCGGAATGCCCCAGCGAAGTTCCTTCAACGGGAGAACAAGGACGAGCGAGAGAGAAAGGGCGAGGCGAGAGAGAAAGAGAGGGTTACGGGATTGTGAGCAGCGGGCTTCAGTTTTTGCGATTTGCGAAGGGCAAATACGGGAAATAGTAATATCAGTCCGATTAAGTCGGATCAGAGTGAGGACCCGACCGGGGGGGTAAGATGAAGGGTTATGATTGGTTAGATGTCTTAATACTAAATTATTAGCCAAGCTTTTTTGCATTTTATGGCTAATACAAAGTTATTAGCCATGCTTTTTAATAGCCGTGGGCAAAACCCAAATGTTAGCCACGGTTTTGCGATCATGGCTAATACTAGTGTATTAGCCTCGATTTTTGAACCCTGGCAAAAAAATGTGTAGATAATACTATTTTTTCTAGTAGTGCCCACACCAAAAGGTGAAGAAAAGGGTGTTTCCAGTGGGCAGATCGTTGTGATCCCCGGTAGAATTTTCATTTAGAATCCGGAATCGAAGTACAGAATAAGCACGTTGTGTGTAGCCCATGTGGACATGTTGATTTGGATTTGGATAAACGTGTAGATAAACACGTGAAATCCAGGGTCTAGGGGTGTGCAGGATGCTGTAACGAAGAACTAGGGATGATCTCTAGGAAAACACCCAAAATTAGGAAAGCAATGAAACTCTGTTCCCTACCGCGCGGCGATAGTGATACCTCCGGCGATAGCTCCCAGTGAGCAATAAAATTAGGGAAGCAATGAAACTATGTTCCCTATCGCGTGGCGATAGTCATACCGCAGACGATAGCTCCCAGTGAGCTATATTTGTTTGGGGCCTGTCTCTGGGAGACCTGTGGGCCTTTATATCTTTGTATGATATGTGCGAAAGGACTTAAGGAGTCCTGCGGTCTATTAGCGAGGACTTAAGAAGTTCTGCTTGGGCACAAAGGGGATGTCGACCCGCATCTTGGCGTGTGGGCCTTATGATTTAAGCAACGGGCTTGGCTAACCTACACCCACGTTATGAAGATTGACTTAGAGTGAGTCACTAGATTGGATCTGAAGGTAATAGAACTCTTTTGACTTTGTCGACTCATATGAAGAAAAGAGAAATGCTCAAGTTTCGACTATCAAGTCTGGAACTGTAGATGGTGGTGGTACCTAGGAGATCCGGTACACTAAGAATGTTCCATGAGTGCACGGGGCGTGTGGCCGATCGAGCCTGCGTCTATGGTGAATAGTGAAAGTCTTGTTTTCAAGGTCAGCTATTTACCTAGGGGGGGGGGTGAATAGGTTTTAGGCCTTCTTTTTAATTATTCAGACCTATATCTGATTTCCTGTGCTTAGTGGTTAGTTATTATGTACTTTCAAGAATAATCACAGGCGACAAAGATATTTTTATAGTGGTTCCCCAATTTTGGGTACGTCCACTGTTCCTCTCCGCCTTTCTAATAGTATGTTAGACAAGGCTCTTCACCAATTCCTTATCTCCCTAAGAGCTTACAGCACGAACCCGTAGGACCACTCAGTCTTATCCAAGATCTATAACTTGGGCACGAAGCCCTACCACTCAGATCCCAACTAGATCCTACTCTCAGATCTACAACATATCTTACCTCAGCCTTTATAACGCAGGCCTACACTCAGATTCCCTAAAGAATCATACCCTTAGATCCTAGATTGGATCCTACTCTCAAATATACAACAGATCTTACCTCGGCCTTTATAGCACAGGACTGCACTCAGATTCTCTAAAGAATCCTACCCTCAGATCCCAAATTGGATCTTACAGAGAATGTCAAAGAGAGGAAATACTCAGACACCAGAGAAAGTTCTCCGTGTCTATCTTCCTTGACTGAGTAGATATCAGCCCTATATTCTTCTTCACTGCAACAAGTTGAGAAAGAAATCTTAAATTGAAGCACGACTTGTTCTAGAAGCAACTTGCAGAAAACTCTGCTTCTTCTTTTTCAAGAAGCAATCCTGATCTTGCTGTCACAGATGAGTTTTGAAGCAGCTAACTCTTTTCTTGTTCATGTTCTCTGAACTGAACTTCTTCTTCTGGTTCGACAAGAAAGCGAGGAAGAAGATGTCATCCAGCCACAAGAGTGCGAATCCAGAGAACCCTAATTACGTCTCTTCTTAGTGAATGCGATTGTTGTTATTGTTATTTTCTCGATCTGATCCTGCTCCTTTTATCGACTGCCGATCAACGTCTCATTGAGCAGTGGGCTCCACCAGAATTGGTAGACGTGATTTTGCCATGCAGCCACCTACTTTCCATTGACGGCTGATTAAACGGCTCTTTGCTTTGTCTGGGCCCCAGCGAGAAATCTCTTTCCTTGTGCAGAAAATCATGACAGCTGGCCTCCAGCACCTCTAGCAGCATTCCTACAACATTTGAACCTGCTTTGACTTTGTTGACTTTTGCTGACGTCACCATCTCTCTGGGCTTAGACAAAATCAAGCATCAGTAGTGAAGGCATTAAGTGAATTACCCTCACTCAGCGCCAAAATACTTTGACAGAAGGTGTATTCCAGAAATCCTCAGTTCGACAAACTCAGAAATCAGTTCGACGAACTCAAAGCTCAGCTCGACAAAAAGTGAAAGCTCAGTTCGACGAACTCAGAGCATAGTTCGACGAACTAAGAGCTCAGCTCGACGAAAAGTGAAAGCTCAGTTCGAGAAACTATGAGCTCAGTTTGACAAACTTAGAGCTCAGCTCGACGAAAGTAAAAGCAATCAATGCATTTGGACTTATCCAAATTTCTGTGTTAAGAAGAACACTGGCTCTGACTGACTAGGATTCAGTCAACGCTATAGCCCCATGACGTTGAGTGAGTAAGCATCACTCAACACCTAACTACTCAGACAGATTTTGTCTCATGGAGCTGAGTGAGTAAGCTACACTCAACGCCTAACTACTTAGACAGATTTTCTGTCTTATGGAGTTGAGTGAGTAAGCTTCACTCAACGCCTGTGGACTTGGTCAAAATTCTACATAGAATTTCTGTAGCTTTGACTGACTGGGCAGAACTCAACGATTTTACTTACCTGGCGTTGAGTGAATAGACTTCAGTCAATGCCTGTGGACAAAGGAAAATCTTCTGCCCTTATATTGACTTCTTTGAGTCCACATGCCTAATCTTTGTCACAAGGACTATCCTGCACACATGAACATTTGAGTTCGACGAATTATTCTGATTTCGTCTAGCTCTGTTTGACGAATAATGGTGATTTCGTCGAGCTCCATTCACTGAATAGTTATATTCATTTCCTGCGTTTAGCATTCGTCTATCTCTGTTTGATGAATAATAGTGATTTTGTCGAACTCAGTTCGACTAATTCTATTGAACATGGCTTTTCTAAAAGGATTTTGATTTGTTCTCTGGTTCATTATATGACAAAGCTTCAGTGTCTTTATCTGCACACATGAACTTGCACACACATCAAATACACCTATGTCTATCTCATTGACCTGTTTGACATCATCAAAGCAAGACCATTGGGATCAATGGACCCAATAATATCCCCCTATTTGAAGATGTCAAAACCATTGATCAACTTCCTTAGTCAATGAGATACACATTACATAGGCAATAAAAACAAACTTATTAAATTCAGTGAGATGAATTTTTTTAACCTACTTCCCCTGGAATGGCTCAGGGTGTGTATTACCTTAGAGGTTTACCTTTCAGCTTGACCCTTTCTTGAGCTTGTCTCTCTCCCTTGGATCCTACTTGAACATGATCAAGCTCTTCTCTCCCCCTTTTGATTTCTTCAGATAGTCTGGTAGGAGCATCAGTTATTTCTCTTCCCTTATGTTCTCCCCCTAGTTGATGTAGATGAAGCCAGTAGTTGGGCTGCCAGCTTGCTCTTTATATAAGGCTGACTTTAGTACTGCAGCTGTTGGACTTGCTCCCCCTCAATAGGAGCATCTGCTCTCATCTAGTTCTTGATTTCCACTTGGTCTTTATCACCTACAAGAAGAACAAGCTTGTACCAAAAAAAACCTTAGGGAGTACTTGAAGCTATTCTAAGTTCAACATACCCAATTCATTCTTGAAGGTGTTGAACTTGGCTTCATCTAGCGGCTTAGTGAAGATATCAGCCACTTGCTTGTTAGTGGAGACAAACTCTAGGCTAATGTCTTCTTTATCCACATGGTCCCTAATAAAATGATACTTAATTTCTATATTCTTAGTCCTGCTGTGTGAGACAGGATTCCTAGCAATAGAAATGACACTAGTAGAATCACAATAAAGATGAGTTCTACTTATCTTAATGTTATAGTCTTCCAACTGATGCTGAATCCACAGCAATTGAGTATAGCAGCTGCCTGCTGAAATGTACTCTGACTCTATAGTTGAGATAGCCACACTGGTCTACTTCATGCTGCTCTATGACACCAATTTTCCACCTAGGAATTGACATGTACTAGTAGTACTTTTCCTATCTTCCCTGCAGCCTGCAAAATCTGTATCTGAAAATCCTGTTAGATTAAAATTTTTATTCCTAGGGTACTATAGGCCAAGATCTGGTGTGCCCCTAAGATACCTTAAAATTCTTTTTGCAGTAGAATAATGAGATTCTTTAGGGCAAGTCTGATACCTAGTACAGACATATGTAGCATACATGATGTCAGGCCTACTAGAAGCCAAGTATAGAAGGGAGCAAATTATCCCTCTATACAAAGACTCATCAACAGGTTTCCCTGCCTCATCTTTGCCTATAGGCATACTTGACCCCATGAGAGTTCTCATGGTGGAGGCATTCTCCATTCCATATTTCTTAATCAACTCTCTGGTGAACTTTGACAAGGATATGGATAATCCATCATCAGTATGTCTTACTTGGAGTCCCAAAAAGAACTTGAGCTCACCCATGTTGCTCATGTCAAACTTCCCTTGCATAAGTTTAGCAAACTTCCTGCAAAGGTGGTCCTCAGTAGATCCAAAGATAATGTCATCGACATATATCTTGACTAGGATGATCTTGTCCTTAGATTCCCTTAGGAATAAGGTCTTGTCTATTTTCCCCTTGAGAATTTTTTCTCGATGAGGAAACTGGACAATGTTTCATACCATGCTCTAGGGGCTTGCTTCAACCCATATAGAGCTTTCCTAAGCCTATAAACAAAGTCAGGAAGGTGAGGGTCTACAAAACCTGGTGGCTGATCCACATATACTTCCTCTTTTAAGTCCCCAATTAGGAATGCTGACTTCACATCCATTTGGTAGACTTTGAATTCTTGATAGGCAGCAAATGCAAGGAATAGCCTTATTGCTTCCAGCCTTGCTACTGGGGCAAAAGTCTGGTCAAAGTCTATTCCTTCTTCTTGCTTGTAACCTTTTGCCACCAATCTAGCCTTTTTCTTGACAATAATTCCATTCTTATCTAACTTGTTCCTGTAGATCCATTTAGTTCCCATGATATTATGTCCCTTAGGTCTGGGAACCAGCTTCCAGACACTACTCCTCTTGAACTGGTTAACCTCTTCCTGCATTGCTCCAATCCAAAATGGGTCTTAAATAGCCACTTCAAGCTTCTTAAGCTCTTCTTGAGATAGGAAACTTGGATAGAGAGCTTGTGTTTATGATCTTGCTTCTTGTCTGGACTCCATGTCTTGCATCACCAATGATTTGGTGTGTTGGATGGTCCCTAAGATGTCTCCCAGCTGGAGGCAATCTTGCTTCAGCTTGCTGTTCTTCATTTTCCTCAACTGGCTATTCTTCATTATCTTCAGCTGGCTGTTCTTTATCCTCAGCTTTTGAGTCTTGAGCTCCCCCTAGACAGCACCCTTCTTCTTTCTTATCTTGTATTGTTGGATCATGTTCCCTGATGGTAAGCTTATCCATCACCTCCTTTAAACCTGCAGAGCTACAAGAGGAGCTAGGCAGCTCACAGTTAATCAGGTTTGACTCATCAAAGACAACATGGACTGATTCTTTTACAACTTGACTAGTTATGTTGTATATCCTATATGCCCTGATATTATTGCTGTACCCAACAAATATCCCTTCTTGGGACTTGGCAGCAAACTTAGTCACATAGGGCTTACCATTGTTTAGTACATAGCACTTGCTACCAAAAATCCCTAAATAGGATAAGTTTGGTTTTCTGCCTTTCATAATCTCATAGGGAGTCTTCTTGTTGCGTTTGGTGATGGAAGCCCTGTTAAGGACATGACATGCACTGCTTACTACCTCAGCCCAGAAATATTTTGGGAGAGATGTGTCACTTAACAAGGTCATACCAGCCTCTATGAGGGTTCTATTTCTCCTCTTAGCAATTTTATTTTGCTGTGGTGTTCTAGGATAGGAGAACTATTGATGAATCCCATGCTCTTCACAGAACCTTGTCATGCACTCAGACTAAAACTCAGTCCCATGGTCACTTTTGATTTTGACCACATTACTGTTGAATTCATTCTGAATTTGCTTAACAAATGTCTGGAAGACATAAGGGGTTTTAGATTTCTTCCATAGGAAGAACACCCAGGCAAATCTGGAAAAATCATCAATAACCACAAGGGTGTAGAATTTCCTACCTAGACTTTGAACTGGCATAACACCAAATAGATCCATATGCATGAGGTATAAACACCTCACTAAGTCTTTGGTACCAAGGATCTTGAAGGAGGTCTTGGTCTGCTTGCCCTTTTGGCATGCAGAGAAAATACCCTCCTTGGTGCACTTTATCTTAGGTCCATTTCTCACTAACTCTTCACTAAAGAGTTTGCCTATGGTCTTGTAATTTAGGTGAGCTAGCCTCTTATGCCATTGGACACAGTGTGAGGCTTTCTCATCTGCAACTAGGCATATGGGAGAGTCCTTACTCTCAAAAACAAAATTTAGACAATAGACATTTCCTCTCCTAGTGCTTGTCAAGATGACCCCTTGGTCACTTGACTTCCTAAATTGGCACTTATCCTTCAGGAAAGAAATGTCATAACCAAGATCACATAGTTGGCTTATGCTTATCAGGTTGTGTTACAAACCTTTCACATAAGCTACCTGTGTGATAGTGATTATGCCATTTGATATCTTACAAAACCCTTTGGTTACTCACTTTTCTGAACCACTAAAGATGACTTTGGGTCCATTCTCTACTGGAGCGTACTCTAACAACATGCTCCTTGTTCCAGTAAGGTACCTGGAATATCCATTGTCCAAGTACCATATAGGGGTATGACAACTTGGACTCACCTACAAGAAATAAACTCATCTAACCTTATGGCCCCAATTCTTATTGGGTCCTTGGTGCATGTTAGGCTGAAAATGAATCTGCCTGCCTGCAGCTCTTCTGACAGGTAAGCCGATATTAACTCTCTGGACACTATTGTTGTGTTAGCAATCAATGACATAGTGACCCACTTTGCAACAGCACCAACACTCATAGATGTTGTACCTTCTTTCAAGGGCTGGTTTAACAATAATGTTGTTAGTAGCTCTCAGTACAACAGTACAACATCAACCTTTTTCTTATGTCTTCCATCCACAACCTTATTTGGGATATGGCTGACAGCAGAGGTACTTAGGGCATCTTGAACCCTACCAGCAGCTGCCTTCTTTTCAGAGAGTATACTCCTGATGGATTCAGATATGCCCAAGTCTAGTTTGCTAACAGCCTTTCCCTTGGTCTGATTGTGGACTGACAGATTTTGAGAAGGGGTTGTAGCCTCATTCTTGAGTGTTGGGGCTTGTACACTAAACACAAATCGTATGGGATGGGCCATTTGGATCTCCTCATGGGATGCCTTGTAGGCACTAGCACCCTTACAATTCCTATCACCATGGTGGTGAATGTCTTTGTTCCCATAAGTGGATCCACCATTCTCCCAGTGATAATAAATGCTCTCTTGGTCATACCTATTAGATGGTAGCAAAACTCTCCTGAAAGAAATAAGAGGATTGGAGGCTAGTGGCTGCACTGGAGCTTTGACCTTCCTTTTGGAATTGACAGCACTAGTGTTCCCTTTGAAGCCTAACACCTTCTTATCCTTTTAGGAGGAGAAGGAATCTATCAAAGAAAACACAAAACATGGCTTTGAAAACTTAGCCACTAGCTTCTTCTCCTTTTGGAGTTTACCTTCAAAATTCCTAATATGGTCATTCTTGAAAGTTATTGTGCCCATCTGAATAATAGGGATGTTTTTCTGCTTGCTGATTTCTTTCAGCTTTAGGTCCAACATGTTTGCTGACTTTTAAGCAGCAAGCTGGTGAGAGGTAATCTCCTGAGTCTAGTTTTTGGCTAGGAGCCTGCTTCTCTTCAGTGCCTGTAGGAGTTCACCATAGTCATCAATCAATTGATTGATGTCTCCGTCAGATTCAGAGCCATTTTCATCACTTGATGCAGATGTCTCTGACTCTGGAATTATCTTATAATCTGACACTGAGGATAGAGAATGTACTTTGCTTAGACCAGCCTCCTCCTGGCTGGGTTCTTCATTAGTCAAATCCATTAGCCCAAGGAAATGACTGACTTCTTATCCTTCTTTAGTCCTGAAAGCATCATCAGCTTCTCCAGTAATAGCAACCAGCATCTCTAAGAAGTCTCCCTCTACAGCTTCTTCTTCAGCAGTGAATGGCCCAATGTAAGCTTCATCTTCATATTCCTCTTCTAACTATGATGATGAGGAGTCAGTCCAACTCTTTTGCTTCTTAGCAATGATGGATTTCTCCTTCTTGCCCTTTTCCTGTTTTTCCTTCTTTTCACCAGCACCCTTCCTTTTGACAGGGCAGTCAGCTATAATATTCCATGGCTTGCTGCAATAATAACAAAATAGATTGGAAGAAGCAAGTTTATTTGGTTTAGAACCATACCTGTCTTCTTTAGAGGTTTTCTTCCTGCCCTTGTAATAGTCTTCTTTTGGATAAGAAGAGGATGAGGGCCTACTTCTCCAGTGCTCTTCTTCATGAATTTCTGGAATTGCCTAAAGAAGTCAGTAAAGTCTTTATCAAACATATGACAGTCTGATGTGCTGGTTTCTGAATTTTCTGAATTAGATTCAGCATCCCTCCTTGGAGGAGAAGGTGTCTTTCTCCTGCTTCTCCTTGTGGCTTCCGCTTTGAAGGCTACTGACTTGTCCTTGACTACAGACTTGCTGATTTTCTCCTCCTCCTTTCTGGCTGTTAGCTGTATTTCATAGGACAACAATTTTCTAAACAGAGTTGGTGGTGGTGTGTCTGCAAGTCTTGTCACTTCTTTGATGGCACATATTTTTGTGTCCCAGTCTTTAGTTAGAGACCTGAGAAAATTGTCATTTAATTCATATGTGCTGAAGACTCTTCCATATGTCCTCAGCTCATTCATAATCCTAAAGAACTTTTCATAGCACTCAACTATGTTATCTGTCTTGTTCCTCCTGAAGCTTTCATATTCTTGATTGAGCATGGACTTCTTGTCATCCCTCACTTCTTCTGTACCCTCCATGTAGACAACTAGTGTGTCCCACACCTCCTTAGATGTCTTGCAGTGAACTAGGTTTTGGAAGGTGGAGTCATCAATGGCACTGACTATTATATTTTGTACCCTCTTGTCCATTGCGACAAGGATGAATTCTTCCTTAGTCATTTCAGAGTATATATTTAGAGTCAGACATTACATCCAGCTGAGACCTTCATAGGGATGAATGGTCCCTCTTTGACAGTAATGAAAATTCTAGGGTCAACTTCCTCCATAAACAGCCTAACCCTCTCCTTCCATATGCCAAACCCTTCCTTCCTATAGATAGGAAGCTTATTGGCCCTTAGTTCCTTGTGGTTCACTCCTGAACCCATAAGGGTTGTCTTTCCTTGTTGACCTTGGAGATTTACTCAGACTATTGAGTCTTTAACGATTAACCTCCCTCTGATACCACTTGAAAGTCTTCTTTTCAAGGTCAACTAAATACCTAGAGGGGGGGGGGGGTGAATAGGTTTTAGGCCTTCTTTTTAATTATTCAGACCTATATCTAATTTCCTGTGCTTAGTTGTTAGTTGATTTGTGCTTTCAAGAACAATCACAGGCGACACAAATATTTGTATAGTGGTTCCCCAACCTTTGATACGTCAACTGTCCCTCTCCGCCTTTCTAAAAGTGTGTTAGACAATGCTCTTCACCAATTCCTCGGCTCCTTAAGATCTTATAGCACGATCCCGCGGGACCACTCAATCTTATCCAAGACCTACAACTTAGGCACAAAGCCCTACCACTTAGATCCCAACTAGATCCTACTCTCAGATCTACAACAGATCTTACCTCAGCCTTTATAGCACAGGCCTACACTCAAATTCCCTAAAGAATCCTACCCTCAGATCCCAGATTGGATCATACTCTCAGATCTACAACAGATCTTATCTCGGCCTTTATAGCACAGACCTACACTCAGATTCCCTAAAGAATCCTACCCTTAGATACCAAATTGGATCTTATAAAGAATGTCAAAGAGATGAAATACTCAGACACCAGAGAAAGTTCTCTGTGTTTGTATTCCTCGACTGAGCAGATATCAACCCTATCTTCTTCTTCACAGCAAAAAATTGAGAAAGAAATCTTCAATTGAAGCATGACTTTTTCTGGAAGCAACTTGCAGAAAACTCTGCTTCTTCTTTTTCAAGAAGCAATACTGATCTTGCTATCGTAGATGAGTATTGCAGCAGCTAACTCTTTTTGCATTCATGTTCTTTGAATTGAACTTCTTCTGGTTTGGCAAGAAAGCGAGGAAGAAGATATCGTCCAGCTACAAGAGTGCAAATCCAAAGAACCCTAATTACATCTCTTCTTGGTGATTATGATTATTATTGTTATTGTTTTCTCGATCTGAACCTGCTCCTTTTATCGTCTGCCGATCAACGTCTCATTGAGCAGTGGGCTCCACCAGAATTGGTGGCTGTGATTTTGCCATGCAGCCACCTACTTTCCATTGATGGCTGATTCAACGGCTCTTTGCTTTGTGTGGGCCCCAATGAGAAATCTCTTTCCTCGTGCAGAAAATCATGACAGTTGGCCTCCAACGCCTCTAGCAGCATTCCCGCAACATTTAAACTTTCTTTGACTTTGTTGAATTTTTCTGACGTCACCATCTCTCTGGACTTAGACAAAATCAAGCATCAGTAGCGAAGGCATTGAGTGAATGACCATCACTCAGCGCCAAAAGACTTAAACAGAAGGTGAATTCTAGAAATCCTCAGTACGACGAACTCAGAACTCAGTTCAATGAGCTCAGAGCTCAGTTTGATGAAAAGTGAAAGCTCAGTTCGACGAACTCATAGCTTAGTTTGACGAAATCAGAGCTCTGCTCGATGAAAAGTGAAAGCTTTGTTCAACGAACTCAGAGATCAATTTGACAAACTCAGAGCTCAGCTTAATGAAAGTAAAAGCAATCAATGCATTTGGAATTAGCCAAATTTCTATGTCAAGAAGAACTCTGGCTCTGACTGACTTGGATTCAGTCAACGCTATAGACCCATGGCGTTGAGTGAGTAAGCATCACACATTGCCTAACTACTTAGACAGATTTTTTTCATGGCATTGAGTGAGTAAGCTACACGTAACGCCTAACTACTAAGACAGATTTTCTATCTTACGGCGTTGAGTGAGTAAGCTTCACTCAATGCCTGTGGACTTGGTCAAAATTCTACATACAATTTTGTGGCTTTGACTGACTAGGCAGAACTCAACGATTTTACTTACCTGGTGTTGAGTGAATAGACTTCACTCAACGCCTGTGAACATAGGTAAATCTTCTGCCCTTCCAGCCAATTCTTTGAGTTCACCTGCCTAATATTTGTCACAAGGACTATCCTGCACAAATGAACATTTGAGTTTGATGAATTATTCTGATTTCGTCGAGCTCCGTTCGCCGAATAATGGTGATTTCGTCGAGTTCCATTCACTGAATAGTTATATTCATTTCCTACGTTCAGCATTTGTCTCTCTCTGTTCGACGAATAATAGTGATTTCGTCGAACTCGGTTCGACGAATTCTGTTGAACATGGTTTTTCTTAAAGGATTTTTATTTGTTCTCTGGTTCATTATATAACAAAGCTTTAGTGTCTTTATCTGCACATATGAACTTGCATGCACATCAAATACTGCTATGTCTATCTCATTGACCTGTTTGACATCATCAAATCAGGGCCATTGGGATCAATGGACCCAACAAATAGTGCTTGAACATACCTGGTTATTGCCACTATTTGTATATGCTGCTGTTTATAGGGAAGGAGAACTGCTTCCCCGAGTGAGGGGTGGGGTCGTTATAAATTGGTTAGCTAATGCTGACCGTTGCTTTGTTTGCTACGTTTTGGTGGGCCGTATTATGCATGTGCTGGAGAGACAAATGGAAAGTAGCGGGCTGAAGCCCCTTGTGCTGTGATTGGCTGCCCCTTGAAGGCTCAAAGGCAAATGTTTTACTATTTTTATGTGTGGTCGGCCTGCGTATCGATGTATGAATACACAGTTTGTAAAGGAAATTGTTGTAAGACCGTAAGGTCAAAACATGTGTTTTATATATATATATATATATATATATATATATATATATATATATATATATATATATATATACAATTCCTTTGTGTATGTTAGTGGACATTCCTAGTTTATGGGTTCAGTAACTTAAATTGCTTCCGTTAGAATGCACTCCGAGTTAGGATGAATTTTAAATTGGATATGGTAACAATAAGTAACTCCTTTAACTGTTTCTGGTATATGGCATCGGGCCCCATCCGTACCTTCTATCATATGCTATGAGACGGATGTGGGTGTTACAATTTGGTATCAGATTCCCATTTCGATCTTTCTTATTCGAATTCATGTTCAAATTTTTTTAAGGGGGCGGTGAACACGTGTATGTGTGCAACCGTGATAACATAAATGAACTCATGAATGTCCACTTAGGAATGAAAATACACATGTTTGAGGAACTTGCGTGTTCCTATAATTACTTTTGGCAATAGTATTAGTTTCTTAATTATGTGTTTCACGATTTTAGGCGACTAGAAGTGGTGCGGGGTAGAAAGAACCCCAGTGCTCGGTAGAGAGTAATGCACCAACAGAGGTGCCAACACTTCCTCCTTCTGCGGAAACTATACATTTGGTTGCTGAAGCCGTGTTCGCATTAATCAATACGCAACCGCAACTAGGAGGGCAGAGACAACCTCCTGTCCCTGGGGTGGTCCAGGAATCGGTTGGCGTGATTGAGCATGGGGCGGTGAGATAAGTGGCCGTTGAGCCAGGTACCGTAAGGCGAGCGTTAGAAAATCAATTAAAACACGTGATGATTTTCCATCCTCCGATGTTTGCAGATAATGGAATGCCGACACAGGCCGAATATTGGCTCTCAAGAGTAAAAAGAATCTTGACGGCAACTGAAACAGAGGAGCGTCAGAAATTCACTGTAGCTACCTTCTTGTTAGATGGTGAGGCGATAATATGGCGGGATCAGTTAGAGATGCACCAGTTTGTTTGTCAGCCATTGATCGAGATCTCAATGGAGGAGTTCTCGAGTTGTTTTCTGGCGAGATATATTCCATCTACGCAGCAGATCGCAACGAAAAACCAATTTCAAAGGCTAACTCAAGGCGAGAGGTGTGTTGATGACTACTTGCACGAGTTTACGAGATTGGGAAGGTATGCAAGCTTTACGTTTGTGTACGAGGAACGGAAGACAAATCGGTTATAACACCTCCGTACGTCACATGAAATATAATAGGGGGGTCGGAGTCCCACGCCACATTCCACAGACAGTTAGCGGGGTTACAGGTTAATATCAAAAGAGTAAACGAATCCTAACTCAGAGCATTCTAGCGGAAGCTTCATGGGTAAAATTTTAACTCAATATACACGAATGCCACTATATCATATATATCAGGAATGTTTACAAAATACACAAAAGTTCACGGCCAAAAGGCCTTAAAGTTATACTTCACAAGTGTGGTTTACAAACATCGACGCACAGGCCGGCCATACATAAAAATAGTAAAACTTCTTCACTCGGCCTTCGAGGGCTAGCATAGCATCAAGGGCTTCAGCCCGCTTTTTCCCACTCGGCTCTCCAGCACCTGCACATGAACAATCCACCACAAGGGCGACAAACAAGGCAACGATCAGCATTCAGCTGACCAATTTATAACAAACCTACCCCCTTCCCGTGGCAGCAATAGTCCTTTCCTGCATAGCATTGCATTCACAACAGATATATCACAAGAAAGTGCACTCGCACACATTTCAATATATCACAAACGTCGGCCTCATTGCCAGATGCTCCGTGCACTCAGGGCACATTATCGGTGTACCGGATCGCCTGGGTCCCACCACCGTTCAGAGGTCCTAGACTTGACGGTCAACTTTGAGCATTATTAGTCTTTCCACCGCGCAGGCCTAAGACTTTCATTATGCGCTCCAACAATTCCAATAACTTAGAATATCAATCAAGCAGACATAACACGTGTACGGTTCAGCCTTTGCCCGTTGCTCAAATCGTCCAGTTCAGAAGCAAAGACTGATGCGGGTCAGCTTCACCTTTCCCATTCGGCTCATTAGCCTTAGCTGGGCAATAACAGGCTCTCAAATTTATTATGGCTCTCACGCCCAAATATGAGTTGGCCTCCACGGCTCAACTCATATGCTAGCCACACGGCTTCGCACAAAATCAGGCTGGCTCTCATGGACACCATAGTTTGGCTTATAAGGCTCACAGATTTTCATATATTTGCCCCCAGGTATCCCATAGACAGGCCTCACAATATAGCTCACTGGGAGATATCGCCTGGCGATACTCACTATTGCCCGACGATACCAACAGTCTCAAAACAGTGGAATTTCCTGGGTATTTTCCTGGAGCTCAACTCTAGTACTTCCTACTACTCTCATTTCACAGGTAAAAACCTGTAAACTACTCATTTATATGCGAGGTCTTCTCCGGTTTGCAAAATAAAGAATCACCAATCCAGAACAACCTGTCCGGATGAGCTTAACACATCATGGCTATTATGTACTGTGAATTTTCGGATCTATATGCAAATCTAACCAGGGATACAACGTATCGACCCATCGGAATTCCCTTTCACTTTTCCACCTTTTGGTGGGGATTCCATGCCTATGCAAAAGAGGACTTCACTTGCCCAAGAAGGAAGATTGTTACCCTCGTAGTTCGTTACGGAGCCATTGTGAAACTTTCTATCCGGTTGTAAAGGAGCACGTCGCTTTACTCTTCACAAAATTAGCCTCGGATCTTGCTTTCGACTATGGGATCTCCTTCAGCAAGCTATTCAAGCTCAGCTCCAGCCCTAGGCTCCAGCCCTTTGCTCTTTCTCTCAAGAACTTGGATTAAAGAAGGAGAGAGATTGAGAAGAAGAGAATGAATTCTCATTCCTCCACTCCTCTGTATAAGTGGCCTCGATATTAATCCCAGCCACAGGATCATTTCACTCAAAGGAAGCAAAGGCCTTGATTAAAGCTGACAATTAAAGAAAACGCTATCGCCGCGCGATGTCGATGTCGCTCGGCGACATCGACTTTTATCGCTTTA